>CAUYQU010011608.1:0-67373 GCA_963574635.1 Cheracebus regulus | reverse complement strand
GTTCAGTGGTACAATCTTAGCTCACTGCAAACTCCATCTCCCAGGAGAATCAAATGATTTACCATATTGGCCAGGCTAGTCTTGAACTTCTGACCTCAGGTGATCCACCTGTTTGACCTCCCAAAAGTGCTGGGATTACAGGCATGAGCCACTGCACCTGGCCTATTTTATATATATATATATATATATATATATATATATATATATATTTTTTTTTTTTTTCTCACTAGAGATGAAGTCTTGCTATGTTGCCCAGACTGGGTCTCAAAATCCTGAGCTTAAGAGGTCCTACCACTTCAGCCTTCCAAAGTGCCAAGATTATAGGCTTAAGCCACCCCACTCGGCTTATGGAGATCAGATTTTATCTCAGTCAAGTCTATATCCCAAAATACTACATGCTTAAAAATGTTTGATCAAAGGTCTCAGTCATAATTTGGCTTTAAATATAATCCCAAAAGAAAAATTCCCAAAACATTTTGTGTAATATCAGTGTTCCTGGAGTAAGTACAGATTTCCAAAAAGAAAACTTGGAATGGCACCTCATTTAGCTGTTTGGTGTATTTGTTTTCTTAAAAAACTAGAAGTTCTATTACTTTATAACCATACCTCATATTTAAGGCAAACTATAAACTTATTGTTCTAAATAAGGCCTATTATGAGTGATTAAATCAACAATTTCTAAATTACTCTAAAAATTACATGCAAATTACAGCTTCTCGGAAGAAAGCCAGGACACCCATGGATGTTTTGAGGAAGTTCCAAGAAAATACAGGGATGAATACTCAAGAGTTCTAAACAGCTCTTTATTGGTAGTGAATGAGCCTATTTGTTCAGTGTGGTGTCTAAGAATCTTCAGAGACTGAGACACAAAAGCAAATAGCCTGTTGCACTTTTATTTCAGATATGTTAAAGAGCAATTTCCTGCTGGGCGCAGTTGATCACGCCTGTTATCCCAGCACTTTGGGAGGTCGAGGTGGGTGGATCACGAGGTCAAGAGATAGAGACCATCCTGGCCAACACAGTGAAACCCCACCTCTACTAAAAATACAAAAATTAGCTGGGCGTGCTGGCACATGCCTGTAGTCCCAGCTACTTGGGAGACTGAGGCGGAAGGATCACTTGAACCCGAGAGGCAGGGATTGCAGTGAGCCGACACTGTGCCACTACGCTCCAGCCTGGGTGACACGACGAGACTGTCTCAGAATTAAAAAAAAAAGAAAAGAGCAATTTCCATACAACACCTTTCTTCTAGCATCAAAGAGGCCCTGACAAAGTAACAATCAGTGAAAATGAAATATTTAGAGTTAACCACTGTGTTCATAGTATGAATCTCATCTAGAGTTGGATATAGGTTTCCAGTTCCTACCAGAGAAAGCATTCTTTTGAGTATTCTGACAATCAAGCCTACTTCTGGGGACAGAGATGCTGTCGAATAATAATTTAATATGGGGCCTGGCACGGTGGCTCATGCCTGTAATCCCAGCACTTTGGGAGGCTGAGGCAGGTGGATCACCTGGGGTCAGGAGTTTGAGACCAGCCTGGCCAACAAGGAGAAACTCTGTCTCTACTAAAAATACAAAAATTAGCCAGGCATGGTGGCACACACCTGTAATCCAAACTACTTGGCAGGCTGAGGCATGACAATTGCTTGAACCTGGGAGGCGGAGTTTGCAGTGAACTGAAATTGCGAGACTGCATTCCAGCCTGGGCAACACAGTGAGACTCTGTCTCAAATAATAATAGTAATTTAATATGGCATAGAAATTAGAATCTGACTCAATAACCAGAAATTTACCATTTCAAACGAAATTCTTTTATCAAGTAGTTTTTATTTAAACTAAATGTATTTCTGGTATAATATGATTGTTGTAACAAGAACAATGGAAGCAAGCATGATGCTTTTCATGGACTGTTAGAAGTGCTCATGTCATGACTGGTTAAGAGGGATAGCCTTAGACAGGAGATTAGAAGTGAGTAGAACAAAATACATTCCTCAAGACAATAAATACCACTTATTACACGTATTGTCTACTGAATTGATAGTACACTTATTAAAATGATGCTTTGCTGCAGATATATTGGCTGACTAATTTTTCTGGTGATCATAGAAGGAGAACTAAAAAGCACTGTTGAGGTATTTATCCCATGCTTTGCAATTTCATCAAGTGTTCAGAGCTATGTAATTGCAGTCACTTATAGATTTAATTCAACTGGCTACAAGATATATAATTTATCTTAATTTGTCATGCTTTTATCCATTTGAACTGTGTTTGTAAGAACAACATTTTAAGTAAGACACATTTTAAGTGTCTAAGGACTTTCTACAAAAATACTCAGATTAGAAAAAAATACTTAGATTCATGAACAAAGTAAATCCACTACAGAGTATATTTGAAAATAGGAAAAACAGAGTGTATTTTTAAAAGCCATTGGGAGAATACCAGCTCCTATTTCAATGCATCTAGAAATATCCCAAAGGCATTGTGTCATTGTTATTCAGTGGTTCTATTATTGTGTCTTTACTTGTGGATGAAATGCTTTCTGGTGTATTAGGTTCTTCCTTATAGCACGATATGCATGCCATGTGACAATTTTGATTATTGGAGTTCTCAAGTCATTTGTAAATAGGATGAGTTTTTTTTATTTTGTTTTTCATCAGGAGTAAATTTTTAAAATTAGATAATAAGAAAATAGCAGAAGGCTACCATCTTTGAAACTACACATTCTTTTGGCTGATGAGAATATGGAGGAAGATGCTGCCATTAGGAGAGAAAATTGATAACAAACTAGAGCAAAGACAATTGGGCAATATATATACCAACAATTCTCACATATTTGTACATGTTTTGATCCCACAATGTTATTTCTATAGATGTATGCCAAGCAGGTAATCATGGACAGACATGAAATAGATATAATGACATTGAAGTGTCATTTATAACATAAAAGCTTTGTAATTATTCCCAATCAATAGTGCATTATTTAGATAAATTGTGTACATGAATAAAGTATTATACATTATTAAATATTATAAAAATATTTAATCATCTGGAAAATTGTATACTTTCTATTTTTTAGTTAAAACAAGGCAGATAACAAAATGGCATTGAATTTATATATAAATAAAGTACTGAATTTATTGATATGTGGAAATTATTTTTTATGTCCATATACACAGTATAATCCCATTTATTTAACTTTATGCCAAAAGAGGAGTTATTTGTGAAAATTTATAGAAAAAATATATTTAAATGATTAAAATGCTAATAATTATGCTGGTGTAATATTAATAGTAATGATTATTATACATTTACTTGTTGTTTATGTATATTTTCTAAATTTCTACCATGGAAAGAATTTTCTTTAAAGAAAAGCTTAAAAGGTAGCTGGGGCTGGTGGCCTATGCCTGTAATCCCAGCTCCTCAGGAGGCTGAGGAGGGAGGATCACTTGAGCCTGGAAGAATCACTTGAGCCCAGGAACTTGAGGCTGCTACAGTGATTCATGATTGTGTCACTGCACTCCAGCCTGGGTGACAGAGTGAGACCCGGTCTAAGAAAACCAAAACCAAACCAAACCAAAACAACAGCAGAAAAGCTCACAAAAAAAGCAAGTGCATCATGAATTAAACAGCTGCAAATTAAAACATTTACATTCAATTTATCCTGACTGATAATAGCAAAAGGAATGATAATACCTAGTTTTATCAAGAATGTAGTAAAGTGTGCTTTTAAAATAGTCATGGAGTGTTTGACACAAAACATTCATTTTTAGGAATGTAGCATTAGAAAATCATGGGGCTCATAACAATTATGAATGTAGATGGATCATTTACACATTTGTATAAAATACTGAAGAACTAAATATAATAATTATTTGCTCACTGATTAGGATTTGCTTTAAAAAAACAACCATACAACCAGAATAGAGAATACAGCAATCTACTAAAAATAAAAATTTAAAGACTATTTATTGACAATGAAATATATTCCAGAGATGTATTGGTAAGGAGAGAAATGACGTACAATTGTATTATGAATAATAATATTTAAATAATACATTCACACATATGTTTGTATTGAAGAAAAGTCTGAAAGAATTGACTCACAATCTTACAAACTTTTTCTGTGATGGCACAACAACTTTTCTTTATACGTCTGTTTTGACATTTTTATAATACAAATAGGTGTTACTTATTAAAACATTGATTTGAAAGTGTTTTAAAATTATATGTGGTAGTATGGGGTCCTTAGAATTTATCCAATCTGCTAGCTCAAGGTGACTCAACCATGATGAAAATACTGGTAAATTTTAAAATAGCAAGATTTGAAAAATGTGAGAACCCTGCTGCTTTTGGCGGAAAACATTAAATTAAGTTATAGAATTTCAGAATTAAAATCATTAAATGGTCAACAGTGACCATCTATATACCCAGAATAAATAACAAAATTTTAGTTTTAAGAGATGTTTTCTTTCGTGGAAAACATAATCGACAATGCATTTTGGGTCATGATTTCTACTTATTTACTAATCAACACGATACAAGGATAAAAGAGGAGAAAGTCTGAGTTACTCACTCTTGTTGTGTAAGCAGCTTCTGGGTCATCCTCTAGGACACGTGAAAGTCCAAAATCAGAAACCTTGCACACCAAGTTACTGTTGATCAAAATGTTTCGAGCAGCGAGGTCTCGGTGAACATACCCCATATCTGACAAGTACTTCATACCAGATGCTATCCCTCGAAGCATCCCCACTAGCTGAATGACAGTAAACTGGGCATCGTGTTTCTGTGAAGCATTTCAGATGTACAATTAAGATATGTTCCTCTTTCTTGAAGACATATCTTTATTGGTTGAAATCTCGAACATGTTGAATTTTGTAACAAGACTGACCATACATACTTTAGTTCTAAGCACTTAAGACTAAGACAGTGGCAAGTGGATACAAGGCTGAAACAAAATAACATAATGGCTATGTTATCAAATACTTTGTAACAGGAGTATCTTAACATTCTTTGATTTCAGTTTAAAAGTCAGGACTTTCCCAGTCCTTGTGTGACATAAAAACTAACTCCTGCTCAGACTCCTCAGACTTATTAAGGTTAAGAACAACAAAATGAAATGAATCTTGTGGCTAGATTAGATTGATTTTTTTTTATTTGATTGAATTTTCATTCCTCCTTCTTTGTTTCCTGCTATTTTATGAATTGTTTCAAATAAAGTGGATGCTACCTTTTTAAACATTATCATAAATAGTTCAAAATTAGTTAAAAATATTTATTGTATTTTTGTTTTTCTACCCACCTCTGAGTTGTAGGTCACAAAAAAGAGAGCAATAAGAAACTAAATCATATAATCCAGCTCCCAATCTAATTTAATCTTAGATTAAATAGAAACATAAGGTTTGTAATATATATAAACATTTATGTTTAATTACAAACAATAATTTTTAAAGAATATTTATTATAATATTTTAACTCATTTGGTTTGGAACATGTTTATTTTTGAAATAATGATTGTGAAAATAATTGCTATTAAAATTTTTATTTGGCTAATGGATTTTAAAATAAAGCATATCCTTTCTCAATCTTAGAAAATTTAACATTTTCCTCCATAATTATGAATGATACAACATATTATATCTATCTATCTATCTATCTATCTATCTATCTATCTATCTATCTATCATCTATGTATCTTTTGGTCATCTACCCCTCTCAATTTACATAGCACTAAAAGCACCTTGAGGGCAGGGTCTATGTCTTTTCTTATCCCCTGAAGTGACTGGTAACTGGTATTGTCTTGAACTTCATAAAATTGTTGACATAAATATTTGTTGAAATAGATGTAAGTTTAATATATTCACTTTCTTATGGTGAAATACAGTATGCCAAAATATGGCCGGGTATGGTGGCTCACGCATGTAATCCTAGCACTCTGGAAGGCTAAGGCAGTCTGATCACTGGAGGTCAGGAGTTTAAAACCAGCCTGGCCAACATGGTGAAACTCCATCTCTACTAAGAATCCAAAAACTAGCCGGTCGTGGTGGCAGGTGCCTGTAATCCCAGCTATTCAGGAGGCTGATGCAAGACAATCACTTGAACTGGGAGGCAGAGATTGCAGTGAGCTAAGATCACACCATTGCACTCCAGTCTGGGCAACAAGAGCAAAACTCCCTCTCAAAAAATATAGATAGTTAGATAGATGGGTAGATAGGTAGATAGAGTCTAAAGCTTCTGTAGCTAAATAATTAATATAAATAAATAACACCAAAATGATGATATATCTAAATTGAGAATATATATATGTATATATATATACACTTTAGCATTATAGAAAATGCTTATTTTCTGAGTGGACAGCACTATTTGAAAAAGTAGATGGTCTGTCTTATATCTGACCGAGATTATTTTAAATAATTATATCAGACTGAGATTACTTTAAATAAAAGAGACTTTCTGTCTTACATCAGTGGATTTTATTACTTGCTTTAGGATTCTTTCTAATTTTTATTTTAATTGGTGTGAATCTTGGCAGTATAAAAAGACTCTTTTGAAGAAGAATTCACAAATTTGTTTTAAAAATATAAACCATTAATATGTGAATCCTGTAAAATAAAGATGTGATTTTACAATCTTCCACTATATTTCAGTTTTACTTTAAACTTAGATTACCAAATTGCTTGGCACAATGTTGGCGGACACTTCTAACATTTTCAGCAAATTATTAATACATTTGTATGTGTGTGCATCTTACTTACACGTAAGAAACTGTCCAAGGAACCATTCTCCATGTATTCTGTGACAATCATAACTGGCTTACCTAGATGTATAGTAATAATAAACAGTAGATAATCAGTACAGTTTAAAGATAATACACAATAAATGTATATAATATAGTTGGATACATATATAATATAGTTGGATACACTTCATGATTATAAAGATGTAAGAGCTTTACCTGTCTTCCAGATTTTAAAAAGTTCCAATAGAAAGCCCTAGGTTTCATTAGAAAATAAAACATTCAAAAGCCACAAAAATTGGAGATTGGTTTTCAGAACAAAGGCCCATGACCAGTAGTATCTAAATTGGTTGGAGTGGCCTTTCAAAGTGAACAAAAAATGTGCCACTTTCCTTTCTTTAATTAAATCTTTGCTAATCTTCAACACCAAATATTTCTGCCTTCAAGCCCAAGATAAAGTTAGGAATTTAGCATTTATTTTCTCTTTCTATGGGAGTTTATACTAGCTCTATGTGCATACACACATATACATGTGTAGGGCTCTGTGCTGGGTATTCTCTTCATGCTGCTTAGTGGGAAGTGAGTAGATCAAAATTTCTGCCTTCATGGATTCTAAACATGAGTTCTACAAAACAATTAAGAATAATAATTATAATTATTTACCATATTTGAATAACACTTAAAAATTATGAAATTAATGCTCTCTTTAAATGAAAAATAAAACTGAAATTAAACTTGCTATTGGCAGTAACTTGTAATAACTCTTTGCACACATGTAGCCTAAAATACCATGAAATCTTTAACTCAGCATTTTAATGTATTTATATAATACTTATTATGTGCCAGACACTGGTGAAATTATTTTATATATATTAACATATTATTTTTCCATTTTACACATGAGTAGACTGAGACACAGAGGTTAATTAACTTGCTGGGCATCACACAACTAACAAGCTATAAAGCTGACAGTTGCAACCTGAGTATACTATGCTGTCACTTTCAGAAATCGATAATGAGGGAAATATGTAACATATGAAAAACCATCAGGCACAAATGTGCTAAGTATACTGGATACATAGAGCTATAAATATAATAAACGTTTGACTACAGGTAATGATTTAGTCAATAATTGCATGCTAAGGCTATGGATTATTTTAAATTAAAATGATGACCTGAAAACTGTAGCACTTTAGACAATTATTACAGCATAATATTCTGCAAAGCTGAAAATATAATTCTATATACATTATGGTAACAACAAGTAAGATTAGGTAAAACCAACATTTTAAACAGAAAAATATCAAAAATTGATGTTTTTGATATAAAGGAAATACTGGTAATTTTTTTTTTCATGGTTAGACTTACGTAACATTGTGTTAGGTACTTGTCATTTGTTATATCACTTAATCCTCACAGCATACTTATGCTTTAGCAATATGCATTATTCCCATTTTACTGATTCCTACCTAGAAAACACTGTGGGTTTAAGCAACATGTTGAGGTAACGCAATTAGCTAGTGCAACTTGTGGAGGTAATATTAACTAGTAGTCAAGCAAATTTTAAACATGACTCTCCCTAATTTTAAAGCCTATACATATTATCACACTGTAATTCCCTTGCTTTATTATTGTTATAAATATTATTTTAGTTATAAGTCCAGCATATTACAGGAAGGAAAATTACTCCTTTTCGAAATCCAGAAGACTTAAGTCTTACCTGATTACTGCGGAAAACTCATGTGCATATAACAGATTTTAAACAAACATTCATGTACACCTAACTGTAAAACACAATTTTAATTTTTTCTCGTATGTACCTTATTTATCATGAGGTTAATTTGCCATTCTGATGCGAGAAAATACCTTCTTTTCCTTGATTTTTATCCTTTCATGTGTAAAAAACTCTTAATTTATACAGAATGTAAATTATGGGTTAGCACATGGAGGTTACACTCATTACATTCAGCAATTTGAATACATTCCAGGAATCATTTCCTATTTATTTAAACCTACTTAAATTCTATGGTTTCTGAGATAATTTTTATACATATTACAATCACTTGATACATTGATCTATTTTCCATTAATATACTGATTTATGATTTTAAGGGATCATATAACATCTATCTGGTTAATATAGTAATATCTGAAAAATTGTTTCAGCCGAAACCGTGAGCCTGCAGAACTTGCTTTTTCAAAATTCTAAGTAATCTTTGATTCAAAAATATTCAGAAACAAGGGAAGAGTCGCTATTTCCTTGGAAACTTAGGTCTCTCCTGAACTAGTATCAGATCCCTAAAGACTGATTGATTCTAGATGCCTGGCCTGAAATGAAATGAATGAGTAAATGAATAAATGAATAAAATCCTGCAGATGGGTATTCTCTACAAATCAGCATCAGTTTCTGTCTTCCCTCCTTCATACAGTGCTGGGAGGAATGATATGTTACCAAAATTCAATGCATACTTCAAATGCAGTCACAGATAATTTGCCTCACATCGCCAACTCTCAATATAATTGGCCAGTTACTGCATTTTTATACTACTCAGACCTTTGCTTATCACTCCTTTCCTTCTGGTGCCCGGCCTTATGACCATTTCATTTCTCATTAGCATGTCTAGTGGAATGCTTGGGAAGGAAAATAAAAGTAGCTGAAAAATCAAACCAGTCAATTAAGTCAAAGCCCCATGACCATTCAGAAATCAGATCAGCCTGCTTTACCTCTATAATTCAGGTATTTGTAAACACATGAGTTAAGAGGGGCAAGTCTCAACATGTGCTTTGAATTATGTTCAAAGAGTCTGTAAACCAAATGTACAAAGAGTAAACAGAATCACAAATATTCTATCTTGAAAAACAGTACCTTGACTTAGAGTTTCCTTTGTGATTTTGATTATGATAAATAGGGTTAAAGAAAAAGAAATTTCAGTAGTGGTGAGAACTAGCTCTAACATGCATTTAAATGTGGTGGGAAATTATTTATAAAATGCCAGCTCCTCTGCACTTTATGCCATGTATTTGTACTCAAGTTTCCATTCTCTTTCATGTGTATTTTGATTTACAAATGACATGATCAGCTTCCTCAAGACAATGCCTGAATCATTTGTTCCTCTCAGAAACCCCAAAGCACATCTGGATTTACATACTAAACTCAGTGAAAGTACGGTTCTATGACTTGCTGAAATGAAACCAGCAAAAATGAGCAAAACAAAATTTGCAGTGGAGTTTTGCTTTTGTTCTTAAATTGATTTATGAGTATAGATAAAATGGTGATCTTTCACAATTGTAGAAGAAAGGGAAGCAAATCAGTCTGTTTAATCAGTTCGTTTGCCCAGCTATCCCAGTGGCTCAGAGCTATTACTAATCATTTAATTGCTGCTTGATGACAGAAGAAATGTGATTCAAAATATCTAAGAATTCCAGATTCACCAGCTCTTTTACCACAACTTTCTCAATCACATTTTTTATAAAAAGAAGCGTAGGATAATGGGAAATATACACATATATATACACATAAATATATACACATACATACATATATATAGAGAGAGAGTCAGCCATAAAAATATTTTCTTTGGAATTTTCAAACAAACTTTGTTTTTTAGATTAAAATATTTTCATTCAAACATAAACTGTTTATCATATATTGAAATATTATGAAATATTTACATTTAATAATTTCCAATGTAAATGCTATTAACTCCTATTAACAACAGTAATTGCGTCTAACCCTCTACATCTTGTTTTCAGAAGGATTAAACACACTGTAAGGAGGGTAAATTATAAAATCAAAGCCTTTGACCTTAGCAGCTAGCACTCTATATAATCAATGTCAGGATGGAAGGGGAAAAAAAGCACACACAGGAGACAGAAAGTTGAAAAAAATTGGCAGAATTTGCCTATTTCCAGGAAAGAAGACTCGGGTCATCTTTGATGAGAATAAAAAATGTTTTATATATTTTCGCACATTATACCTAACTGATAAAAATGTTGTAATGAATATTGAACTGCGAAATTGAAATGAAATATTGAACTGACTTAGGATATTTTTCTGTGGGTTTCTCATTAAATCATTATAAAAGGACAAGGCAATGTCTTCCAAATTCCGTTTTAATCAAGGCATTATTCTGCTAAAGTGACCCCTGTTACATCTACGAGTTAATGAGAGCAGAGAACAAGTCCATTTGTCTGTAGTTCTAAATCCAATGCCTAGCAGTGTGCCAGTTACAACTGATAAAATTATAATTTCAGACGGGCTAAGGATAATACCTCTCTTCAAAATCTGGATGAGAACAGCTTTCTCCAAGACTTCCTTAAGCAACCCTAGTCTATCAATCCTAACACATAGAATCCTTTACATTCGGCTGCTTTAAAAATATTTATATATATTTATGCTTAACTTGAAATAAAATTTAACATCCTCAAAGATAACAACTAATTTACTGACCCTTACACTAGTTAGAACTGAGTCATGCAGTAAGCACAATAATCTAAGTCAGACAGTAAGTGGAATGAACGTATATAGATTACTCTGAATATGCTGTTTGGTTTTATAAAAAGATTTTTTCTCCTTTCCAAGTTTTTTACTCTTTATTTATTTGCTTGTCTAATTTGAAAAGTTTATTTAAAAAAAAAAAAACAGGATTTCAAGAATATCAGTGAAGACTGTCATTATCAGACTGCTCAAAATAATGCAAATAACAGAGTTGATTTATTTGTAAAAGCCAAAGAAAGGTTTACAATTTTCTATACAATATCAAATTGAAATGATAACAATAGGCTTTTTGTTTTTACTTGAAAAGAAATGCTTTTAAGGTTTTACTATTAAATATGACATTTATTATTCTGTTTGTATTCGTTTGGGGCTGTTTACATACAGGGATACATATTTTCTGTCTGATGTGCTAATAAAAAATTAAAATAGTTGTTTGTCTTTTGCATTTATTAAGACTGAATTCTCTTATCAACTATTAATGTTATAAGTTTTTAGAATTGTTAAATACAGGACCAAATATTCATACTTGGGATAAACCACACTTTGGAAATGATGTAGTATCTTTTTTGACACTTTTTCAGATATGGCTTCACAATTATTCTAGTGTTTCTAAATTTTTTTCATGCATCAAAATAATCTGTTATTATTCTTTTTGATAAGAGGTGTGTAGTTTGGTATCAAGATATTCCTAGCCTCAGGATTTACAGGTGATACTTTTCATCCCTTTCTGCAAAGGTTGTGTAAGTTACTCAGGCAGCTACTAAACTACAGCAGAGTCAGATTTCTTCTTTCTTGAGGAGATTTACTATATATTTAAACTAGTGCTCTGTAAGAGCTGTCTTTGGGTACATGCAAGTCATGCTCTAAAATATTTGTATGTTGATCTTAATTTTTCAAAAATATCAGAAAACCCCATCCTATCCACATAAATGAGGAAAATACCTGATGCCACATTCTTCATGAGTCAAAATGGACAATTCATCCTAGGCACATAGTGGACAGTGAAGAAGAAACAACAAAAGCTGTTCAAACACGTAAAAATAACATTTCCCATCTTATTTTTTGTAATACATTGAGCAGTGATTTTTATAATTGTGTCGATGTGGTTACTTTGACAGAGATGTTCTGAAATCATTTAACAATTTGCAGTCATAAATGCATGATAACACTTGGATTATTAGAGTTTTCAAAATCTGTCATCTTAACAAACTATTTCTGTAAATTACTAGTAAAAGAAGTACAACGTAATGTATTGTCTTTTAAGATTACATGAAGTGTAGTACCCTTGAGATAAATGCAGACTATCTTGAGAGAGAAGCAAACAGAAAATAACTAGAATTTGGCATTGTTACTAAATGATGACCATACAGGAGATGAGGCCAGTGAAAGCCAATGGCTAAGCTTTTGGTGAAAGTAGATATTCACACCAATATCGATAGGTTTTAATGATGTAAATCATCTTAATATTCTGCTCATGACATTCCTCAATAATGCAAAGTTACAGTTAAGTTGCATCATGATTTTTTTTAATTTCCTGAAAATAATGCAAGTTAAAATACATTAATCTCATCCAACATGATTCCTTCTATTTCTCTAGGTGAAAAGTGGCCAATGGGAAGGTGTTCTTGGCGTCTGAACATTATTTGACTAATGGCGTGATGGCAGAAATATCAAACATTTGCTAAAAACACGTTCCATCCTTTTGAACTTCAGCTAAAATTGATAACACATGTTAGTACCTCGTTCTGGGTAGAGCCTGTGCCCCAAGCTTTCTGCTACTTTGAAGATCAGAGACTGTCTCACCTCCTCCTATTTAAGACCATCAGGCTCAAAATGTAACATTAAAATTGCTTGTGGTTAAATTCAAATAAATGAAAATATAATGATTGGAAAAAAAAGCTTTCTTCAAATGATTTGAAAATGATACACTCTATTAGACCTAGTGTTTCAAAGCACACAATTGAATAACAATAATAAACAAAATTATATTTGAGCAATATAAGAATTATTTTCAAGAATTTTTTTTCTATACATCCAAATTGAGTGGTAAAATCTCAAACAACCAGAGGAGTAATTTAGAACTGAACAATTCTTTGCCACTTAATATATTCTTATGCAATCTCATTTGACCTTTAGTATCTGAAAATATTAAAGTAGTACTTTTTAATCTCCTGTTACAAGTGAAGAAATGAGTATCTGTGAATTGTTTGATTTGTAGTTCTCAAGCAGTAAGGTTGTTTCAGAACTTGAACTCAGATCACTGATTCTTAATCTAGATATTGATATGCCTGCTGTTAAAAATACTATTTTGTTCTTTAAACTATAAGCTCTGATCACTCTAGTTATGTATGTGTGTGTATTTGTGTGTGTGTGTGTGTGTGTGTATGTGTGTATAGATGTGCTTTCTGAACTCTGCAGGTAGATTGTTTTAGAAGTCTCAAGTAACAAGGAGAATGTTAGCAGTAGAATAGTTTCTTTTGGAGACAAAATTGGTATTTGTGTGTGTGTGTGTGTGTTAAATACAACATATCAACTTTACTGTAAGGAGTTTCGATTTCCTTTCAGATGTTACAGGTGCCAGACTTAGAGCTTATAAATATGCCACCAAGGAGTTCAAAACCTCATTCGAGGGCTACTGCTCTATTATGTTTACAATATATGAGATGACGGGGATTGACACAGTCAGATCTGGCAGCTTCTTACAGCTTATTTGACCAGGGAGATACATCAAATTTAGAACTCTCACTCTAAGAATAAGGGAGTGGTAATCCATGTTAGAATGTTACAGAGTCAGGCTTGAATAAGATGTTTAATATATAATACCTGCCATTTTTAAAGATCATCTTAGTGTATTTTTCTACATTTTTTTGTCTTAGAGATTGTTTCATAGATTTTTTTGTTAGGTTACCATATTCTATATTTAATTGTTTTAGTTTTATATCTAAACAAAATTTGCCACAATATTTATAGTTTAATGTTGCTTATCATTCAGTAAATACATTTATAGGAAACAGGAAAATATGAGTAGCTTTCAGTAATTCATAAGACTTAAAATAAAAAATCAAATAATGACTGATAAAATAATAGAGCTTATTAGTGAGCTTAAACTAAAACCTAATATTTGTTTGATAGTGACTCTTATTTCTTAATTACACATGTTGAAGAAGTTAGCGTATGATTCTATTCAAGCTAAATATAATCATATTTTCATCATTCCCTGGGTGATAGAAGTAGTTATTTAAATGCACTCCTTTGAAAAGTGTATTCAATTTAATGAATCAAATACTAAAGAAAAGATCTATTGTTAGAAGATATTGTTGTTTCATCCCTCCCTCTCTCCTTCCTCCCTTCTTCCCTTCCTCCCTCCCTTCCTCCCTTCCTTCCTTCCTTCCTTCTTCCTTCTTTCCTTCCTCAATCAATTTTTTTATTTTCAACATTGATAAATTAAGTACCTATTATGATCCAGGATTTATTTTAGCCAGTCGTCATCAAATAACATGGATTCTTGCCCTCTTTGAGAGTTTATATTTTGTTTTAGATATTAAGAATCATTAATAGCTCCAGAAATTTTTGAAGACTGAGAAACGTCTCACTATAATCATGTTGTTAGGGAAGATTTTTAAAGTAAGGATATAAAAGAATAAGTAGAATACAGAAAAAGGCAAGTAGAAACCTGTTTCAGTCCAGAGTTGGGGATACAGGTGAAATAAAGGGAACAAGTTCCCAATGCTACCTCTAGCACATTCTAGTTATACAAGCTCATTCCCCTTTACAGTTAGTGTTTGTTCAAATGTAAATGAGAAATGATCATGTCTAACTCACAGGGTAGTGTTAAGAATGAAATAATATCATAGAATATTGTGGGCACATAATAGATACTTCATAATGAAAAACTTGTAAAAATGGAGAGTTAGAAGAATGATTGCATAAGTACAAGGGAGTTTTTTCTTCCCAGGAGGCTCAAGAGCTAAAAGGCAACCACTTGATGCAGATGTAATGGAGAACATTAAATGGCTAAATGACATTAAAATCCCAGTGAGACATGATACTATAACTGTATATATAGATATAAAAGAGCATAGTCTTGCTAAGAAAGAACAAAGGATTGATATATTTTCTGAATCCTATTTATGCTCATGTTTTTTATTACTTATTAATTTAAAATTTAAATTTTTTATCAGAAGATATTTTTATCAATGTGACCTGGTTTTGTAGAGTACATAGGCAAAAAATAAAAATAAAATTCCTATAGGAATTAATATTACAATATATGGTTGAACTATTCCACATTGTTAAATTCTTAATCCCACTTTTTATATATGAAAACTCAAAAGGAAATCAAAGTCTGTTTCAATTAAACCATACTCTCATGAGGAAGGAAATGCCTTTTTAATCACACTAAAGTGAGAAGAGGTATTAGTGCCATTTGGAAAATACTCTCTATAATGTTAAAGAGAAATATCATTGTGAAAAATATGTCTGTTGGTAACCACAGAGTATGTAAATGTCTTGCCAATGAATTATCCCCTAAAGGATGCCAAATTCCCTGCTATATGTTGTCTTTCACTCTAAAGAGTTTGCTGCCAATTTTGCTTATTCTTCATCCTGTGCTCCAAAATCTTGTGGAAAATAGTCCCAGAGCATTCTCAAGAGGCTTTTATAAGGATTGAAGCCAAAAATCACAGATCTGCCTCACAGGATCCCTTTTGAGCTCTGCTGGAGAAACCATCATTGAAATAAGTTCACATCTCTATCATGGGCTGGGAGCCAGGACGTCCCTAGAGCAGTCAAGAATCCACCTAGGTTCCTATATCAGAACTATTTAAAATCCACAGAAAACCAACAAATGGCCTTGAATCTATTGTGATCCCTATCTTTACAACTCAGAAGCATTTCCTAGACTCCCGTAATTTTCCTAAAGGCAGGGATGAAAGGGGTGGGAGGAGCTTAAAGATTTGGAAACTTAAATGAAACTGATGAACAATAAAAGAAAAGACAGCTAGCTGGGAGTTCCTGTCAATCCTGAGTCACTGTTATTCTTTGCTACTTACATAGCTGAAAATTCCCCACAATTCTCTTTAACCATCTGCTAACCAGCGTACCTTTAAATCGTCTAATGTGTAGATTCTAATATTTTTAAAAAACATTTGAGGTCTAAAATAGTACTGTCAATAGAATACTATTTAAATGTTTGTTCTACTGTTAAAGAAAGGCATGTTATTCCTAAACTAGTCTTTTTGGTAAAACTGAGATACTTATGAACAAAGTCAAAATTATTAAATGGTTGGGGTTGGGTTAAAACAACCTTTGCTCAACATAGACAAATGCAGGTCTTACGACTACTTACTTTTAGTAACAACTCCTTCCAGTCTAATGATATTGGGGTGGTCAAATTGTCCCATAATGCTTGCTTCTCCCAAGAAGTCTCTCCTCTGCTTTTCTGTGTAGCCCACTTTCAGGGTCTTGATGGCCACTGAAATCTCTTTTTTTGAAGGAAGTTTTAAGCGACCACTGCACACCTCTCCAAATTCACCTGTTATAAAGCAGAACAACAATAACTAAGTGTAAGGAATTATATAATACAAATTTATCAGCAGACAGCAACTGTTTTCTTTCAGAAATTCCATTTAAAATATTGGTGCCTTTGACCTGCAAAATGTACACTCTAGTACTCCAAATTATTTTGAAAAGTAATGATATGAGACTGCCTACAAAACCTCAGGATAATCACACCCTGTTGGAAAATGAACCTTGTGAAAGCTCCATATATTTTAAAATATGGTGCTATAAATAATGCAACATAAAAGAAGAGATAAGTTGAAAGCTGCAAATATTCGATTTTTTACCCCTTGTTGTCATAGCTACCAGCACCTCAGAGAAATTAACAGGACAGCACAAACAGTGGTTAAATATGAGCATTGGATTAAATTTCAGATATTTTAACAATCCTGTTTTTACCGAGGGCCAATTTGGCTATATATTCAGACTCTAAAAATGAGAGTGAAAGCATCTGCTATCAATTTATTTTATTGGAGTATTGGTGTGTTGCATTAGTAACATACCAGCTATAAAGTTCTCTGGGCTTCTGGAGGACAACAATATAACAGTATCAAATAGAAATAACATGTCTTATCTAAATAATTACTGTAGAAATATTTTAGATTCATTGTCTTCAATCTAAGAAGTCTTAAATGTGCAATTAATCCAGAATTTGTCAAATATAGAGTGTAACTGACTTTTAAATATTATAGTTCAATTGATATAAAATTGCCTAGAACTAGTATAGACACTACATCCAAAATAGATTTTTACTGAAAGATTTACTCATCACCCAATCATTAGATTTTGAGCTCCCTTAGAGCAAAGACCTTTTACGTTTATTTCTCTGTAACTGCGCTGCCATAATGATTGCCACATAGGAATGCTACAGAATGTCCTTTGTTCACAGAAGAACTTCTAACATAGTGTGGATTATCAGATATGTTCTGTGCCACATTAAAAATAGTTTTTAGTATCAAATGAGCTTTTCCTGAAATATTTTAGAATTAATTATATGATTTTTTTTGGCTTTTGATGGAGTGGAATCATATTTTTGGTCCAATTTTCTCACTGTGAGTTTTCTGTGAGCTTCATGCCCCGTCAGTCAGATTGAAGTGATATGATTCTTCTCTACTTTTGTTTTCAAGCAAGTGGTTTGACCCACAAAAGTAGCAGGTTGTCCTATTGATTTACCAACTACATGACTACAAATGATGTGTCTCTCCCCAGGAAGCTTTAACATTCCTCAGGCTTGACTCATTCCCAGAAATCCATTCTTGCTGTTTTCAAAGCAATGGCTTATGCTTTAACTTACTAACGTCACTTAAAATGCAAAAGCAGACATTCATGCATTTATTTAATAAATATTCATACTGGCAATAGTATTGGAGACAGTATGAAACATACAGAGATAGATATAATGGTAAACAAGGCAGGCATAGTATATTCTCTTTGAGGAAGTGTAGAGAAGGTAATGATATCTGCAGCTATAGTGTTCCTTAGGATACAGAAAGAATTCGGGAGTGGAACTTGAGAAAGTTCATTGATCTTGCTAATTCCAAGAAAGAATACACCATTTAGATAGGGGAATATTAGGAAAAGAGAAGTTATGGTGTGACAAAAATTTTTCTTAGAATTGTAAACAAGAGTAACAGTTTCTTTCCTTATACGGGGTTATCTGAACATTATCAGAGAGCTCCCATTCTCTTTGTTTCACTTAGTGTAAACACTAAATTTGGGAAAACCAGAAAGTTCTGCCATTATCATAGGTCAACATGGTATAATAGAGTATGTTATAAATGTAGAGGTCATCACCACATATTCTAAGTGACATGTCACTTGTCAGGTTACAGAAGTGATTGTACAGAACTCTGGTTAAGAGCATGGATCCTGGAGCCAAATTTCCTAGGGTCTAATTCTGACTCTGCCACATATTAGCTGTGTGATTTTAAGTAACTTAACTTCTCTGTATCTATTTTTTCTCATCTCTATGGGGACACCAATTTTGTCTATCTTATAAGGCTGTTGTGGAATTAAAGGAACTATTGTATGTAAAGTATTGAAACAGTGCCAGACACACAGTAGGTGCCATCTAAGTGTGGATCACTATTTATCTCTCTTGAGTTTAGAACCACCTGAAGGATAAATTGTCTAACTACCATTTAGAGTTTCTGTTTAAATCAAATTGACAAATGATTATGAAAGTACTTTATAAAATGTCAAATTCTATGTTATTGTAAGAGATAGTTATGGTAATGATGGTGATAACAAGTCTCATGTCTTACTGGGCAAATATTTGTAAAAGAGAACATTCTAGGGATAAAAAAGTAAGAGTTCAAATTTTAAATGAGCCAATTAAGAGTTCTCTTTGTTGTAAGTGGCACACCTGGACACATAAACATGTACGTGTATATATTTACCTTCGAAATTCCTGAAAATCGTGTTTCAGTGATGCTAACATCTAAAAATCCTCAAATTTAGTAATGTGATGATTTCATCAGATAAACACAAGAAAGAGCCACCAATATATTATAAAACACAGAAATGCTAAATATTAATTCAATTATCTTTTTAATAATTTAAAATAACTGCATTGGGACAGCAATGATGTTTATAAGACTCTGAAAATATACTAAAAATTTACAGACTTGTATACTTAAACAGGTGAGCTTTATGGTTGTTAAATTATATCTCAAGAAAGCTGCTAAAAATAGAAAAAGATTAAAAGATAAAAAATAAAACAACTGCATTGGAAAAGTTGACAAAGACGGGGCAAATGCAGTTTCTAATCATTTCATCTAGCCAAGTTTTATATTGTCTTATTCAATTAACTTTGCGCCAATATGAAAGAAAATTCAGATCTTGTCATTTCTTGATAAAAGCATAGCTACTAGATATTAATTTTTAAAATCTAATAAGTACAGCAGTTTTTATTTGCTCTTTGAAATAGGTATGCTTTATGAGAATGAGGACTGTGTTCTGATTTAAGATGCAAAATGTAAAACCTGCTCAAAATAAAATTTATTATGCTAATTTCATGTAAAGAAGAAAAAAAGGACTACTTTAAGTGGAATGACCCCTCCAGCACTAGCCTTAAACCCTCCTTCTACTGTTTTAATAATGTAAGCATAATAAAAATACATAACCAGCCTTGAAGATACACCTATTTGCAAATAAATAAGTACAGTTTTATTTTTCTTAATGTGGCAAATGTGAATATTGGCTGCAAAATCCTGAACATGGGCATATGTATAATAGTTTACAAATATACTTGAAGAGAGAAATAGGAAGGAATCTCTATTAGAATCTTTAATGAGCACGAGGGATTAAGTTATTCAGTATAAATGGACCTCCCCTTATCTCGTTTATCAGCTCCTGTGTTTAGTGGTATGCTTTGTCTCAATCACCATGATCTGGATATCTGAGTCTGTCAATATTATCTACATAAAACATCCTTTACCAGTGCAGAGGTACCTAAATTTCAACATCATAATGTCTGTCTGGCTTCTCGACAGTGGCTTAGCATAAGTGACCTTTTCCTCCTCTCAACATATTCTCCAGTTGAGCGTTCAGAATCCTTGCACTGCATTTGCTACTGTAGCCTCCATGCTGTAGAAAAGTGCACTCTTGTGGGGAAACATTAAAACCAGCCAGAATAAAACCTTCTGCATCATGGAGCTGTTCACAAATAAGGACTGTATAAATGAAGTGGAGTAAACAATACATATCTGTTTTGGTACTGGATCACCACAGATGTACAGCAAATATGTTTACTCTCAAGTCTTAAATTGTGAAAAAGAAGTACCTACTCCATTTTCCTTCTGTGAACATGACTTTCACATTTTAATATTACCTGCACATGTACATTTTAGGATTAGAAATTAGGAAAATTAGAAAAGAAGCTCTAGAAAATTATTATTATATTTACATCATAGGAATAATAAGACTGTCCTGGTCACACGGTAACTACTACTTGATTTTTAAATACTACTTTGGTGTATAGAAAAAGAAACAGCATTACATGTACATTTTTGTAAAGATACATCACCCATAAATATATAAACATAGATTGCAGAAAATGTGATCTGACGTTACACAAAACACAATGAGTTAATTTTTCAGTCTTTCACTCTACTTCCTGTATCAACATAACTAGTTTATGTTTGTTTTGGGAGTGATGTTGAAGGATGAGATCATGGTATGAAATATTTTATAGCCGAGCATGGTTCATTTTGACTTTTGAATAGTAGTTTTATCCCCATGTTTACTGCATATATTATGGATGACCATGTGTTTATGTGTAAGTGTATAAAATACTGTTATTTTATAAATATGTGAAATTTTTCTTATCAATATGCAACTGTGATTAATAACCATTTCATAGGTGATTGTTAATGAATTTATTATTGTTTAAATTAATTATTAGAACAAACAGATACCTTTAAATTAAAAAAAGCTTTAATAAAATATGACTATTCAAAGTCAAACAAGCATTAAAATGGAGGACTTTATGCTTTTTAAAATATCCACTCAAGATAGTTGTGATAAAATTTGTGTAAGATGAGTCATAATTATATTTTGTCTTGTTTGTTCTTTTAATTCAAAAATGATTTTAAAATTGAAGATCAAAACTTTTAATTACCCAGTTTGTCTAAATTGAAAGAATTTTATACAGTTATCCTTACTTAGCCAAATAGGCTGTGAGACACGTGATCAGCACAGCTATGGGAAGATGGAGTTGCTGCTGCCGTCACATCAGAAATTTAATAAATGAAAAGCAGCCATGGTCTGTGACTCGGTAAGTCTGGCACCTTTGAACTCATTACATTCCATTAAATACTGCACTTATTTATGACTTGCCTTTGATCATGAAATCAGAAAATTCCCATTTCCTTAGCAATATACTTAGGTTTCAGACACTAAATAATCTTAGGTAGCATTTTTATTCATAGTTGTAAACTTGTGATTCACATACAGAAGTTGGCAGGAGGGTCATTGTGGTTACCTGCTCCAACAACTTTATCAATAGATATATTGGTGGCATCCAATTCCTTGGCAAACTCATGAACAGCTTGGGTAGGGTCTTCGTATGTATGTGGGTCAACGTAAGTCCTGAGACCTGGAAGTTTTACTGTTCGAGGAAAGAAAGAAAGGCACAATTGTAGCTAGATTTATAAGAACAATTATAATTTTATGACATTATTGGTTTAAAAAAATCCCCACCCCAGAAAGGTGCACAACCTTCAGTTTATTCTGTATTATCACAGAAACTGGCAGTGACATTGGACTAAGCATTGAAAATTTTAAGAAAACAAATTCTTTATGATGAATTATAAAAAGGAACCACAATGAGGAGTTTTCTTTGCAAAAACACCAGAAGGAAAATGGATATTCAAGAAGGGGGATCTTAGGAAGAAAAATGATTCAGAATTGACTAGACCTAGTCATTACTACCAGGAACAATTGTGAGTGAACACCATTATGCTATTGCATATTTATGATTGCACAAGTGTTACAATAACCAGATATCTATTACAATGCAAGATCTGAAAATAATTCAATACCTTTACAAGGTGAGATAATGGCTACAATTATAGGTAAATTAAAGGATATAAAATGGCATATCTTCTGATACTGTACTGTTTATAGTAACATTCATAATCAAAATCTCCCACTGCAATTACAGACCTACTTTAAGCTGTTAGTATGCATATATATGTATGTATTGTGCATACACACCAATATAGTATCAGTTAAACATAAACATATTGTTTAGATTTATAACATAGAGGCAAAATAAATATTGCCTATGGGTTTAATAATGGCACTAAGGAGCTTAGTTCCAAACATAAATCATATATATAATTTATTAAATAAAAATCTCTTTCATATTGTATTCATTAAATTATTCTGAAGGTAAAAATGTTCATATGCTATAGTTAAAATATTACAGACAACTGATACAGGAGAATCATTTTAGATTTGATTAAATATTAATAAGTTTCTTATAATTTGGAAAAATAACAGTGGATACAATTTGCTATTTTCAACAAACTAACTTTCTCTTAACAAAAACCCTGAGTTTTTAAAAGTAACTCTAAGATCTACTAAAGTAAATAAACATACTCTAACATTAAGGGAAATTGCAATGTAACTCCCATGGTGTATCTACTAATAATACTGATTTTGTTTTTAATTTTGGTAACATTGCTAGCATTATTTTAGCACAGAATATGGATGCTTCATAGTGAAATCTTTTTTCATTCATTACGGTAATTATAAATTGAGTTTTTTCTAATATAACAAATGAAATCAGATATTATTGTTTCCAGTAATACTTCATAATGGGAGAATCTCATGGGCAAAGTCTTAATTGAACACTTTGTGTGAACCAGTCATTTCTTTGAGTTAGTTTTGTAGTTTGTATTAAATAGATTTGGAGACTGCAGATGCCAGCAGTTTTTCGGAAGCCTCAGTACAATGAACACTAGGCCAACAAGTCCAGGATTTCACAGTATGTGTTAACAAACGATGAATTCATCCACCTACAGGACAACTTCATGAAACTCATAGTTCTAATGAATTGTAATTTATGTTCCTGTGAAGCTTTCGTAGAGATTTTGAGTAAAGAAACATCAGTGTAGGAACAAATTAGTTACAGAAGAAACGGTGACTGAGAGAGAGCTTAGGTAAAAACTCTATTTTCCTCAGCTATTATTTGGATGACTTTGACACAGCATAACAGGAAGCCAGGATGGCAGTGAGAGGGCACACAGAGGATGCTGAAGAAATGCTAACCCGACTCCCGCGTCTGCCTGGAGCTGATACAGCCGCGACAAAGGAGCAGCTGCCGTGCAGCTTGGGGGGTGCGGATGATGTGAAAAGACACCACCGTCTAGGAAGTCAGTATCCACAGAAATGGGGAAATGCAAGTTTTGTCCCTTGCTTTGCACAAACTCTTGAGGGTCTCTTCAAACCTTTTGAAGAGAGGACTTCCCTTTTCGAGTTTTTTATCTTGAATATCTTGACAAAAGAGACACGCTAGGGCTCTGAGGAAAGAATCGACGCTATCAAATGCCTAGCTTGAGAGATTGTTGCATAGTTCCCGCTCAATATTGATAGAGCTCATTGCCCTAATTAGTGTTTTCATTGTTAAGAACATGTATTTATGATTACTAATATCATTGAGGTTTTCTAGTGGTAGAATTTAAGCTCAGAAATGTCCATTTCTTCGGAGCTCACAGATCAGCTCACGTGGTTCTTCCATATAAGTGTAATTCCTTCCTATAAACACAGATGGGAGAACCACTCTTTACTATAGTAATCTGTGCTTTGTTGTTACATTAAAATGACTTCTAACATCATTAGTACTAAAACTCTTTACCTTGAAAAGAAGAAACTTCTTTAAGATTAAGGAAAAGCTGTCATACTTTTCTAGATGTGGAGTAAGAAAAACTGTAAGAGTAAGTAACCATTACTAAAATATGTTAGGAAATAAAGTCTTGTTGGACTCTTTTCATTTAGTCAATCTAGTTACATTTTGATGTGAAAACTTATATCAGGTCGGCCCTATAATGTGTGATTTTCCAGTTTTTCTTTGCCCTTACTTTCTAACAGTAAGGTAAAGAAATCCAGCGATGCTTTCCAAGGAAATAAAATGAGACTTTAAACATAAGGTAAAATGGAACTGTTTTGTACATAATTACAACTGCTTACCTCACTGAGGTTAATAAAATTAATTTAGGGGAGATTTCCTGGCATCAGAATTTACAAAGATTATAAAATGAGTTGTTAGGAACAATGTCTCACATATTTTAAAAAAGCATTGGCCTTGAAAAGCCTTGAAATTGTGATTTAGATTTACCCTTCAGGACCGGTTAGTCTGTAGAGAATATATGTATGATTAATACTTATATGTAATACTACTATTACTAAATAATCTGAAACTTAAATAATCATTCCCAAATAAAATCAATTCTATTCATTGCTATTAATTAAAATAAGGTGAATTTCTTTTGCATTCATAAGACATTTGGGGAAAAAGTAACAAATATAAACATATATATCCCCAAGTAAAGTAGTCTGTTCACTGTGGAAGCATTGGCTGGTGATTTTTAACTGCTGACCCCAGAGATTTCAGGAATCAGGTGATTCAGGCTGCAAGGCACATAATCCCTTCACACCAATAATTAAGGGCAACATACAGAGTAACTGGGCTCTGTCATGAAAACCAGATAATAAACACATGCACACGTGTTAAGCTGCACTACTTTACAGCTCGTTCTGTGCAAACACAATAATTTACATTTCCATTTTACCAGCATGAGTTGCCCTAAGGATAGCAAAGAAGTAAAAAGGCCCAGCCAGAAAGGGTAAGGGGACAGGATCTTAGGAGGTGAAACACATTTCTTTCCTTTTGAAGCAATATTATAGGATTTGTAACAAGGCTGGAGGGAACAGTTCATAGCTAGAGCTTTTTAAAGTAATACCAAATAAATGGTCTGAAATAAACCAGCTGTAGTTTTAAGAGGCAGAAAGTTTATGATATGCATATAAGTTACTTTATGCCTTTGCAGCCAGGATGAAATGCATTTCTTTTTTGTTTTGCCATAAGGATACTGTGCATTTTTTTTAAAAAGTAAACTTTCAACAAAATCCACCATAAAAACAATAGCAAAACTGACTGGGATGTTACAGGAAGCTGTTTAATAATCAGTACACAGAAATTTACCAAAACTATAAATTCATAAGACTTACAATTTCCATAAAACTTAAAATCAGTACAGTGTTGCTCTAAAGATAATATTTACAACAACTGTCCAAGTCAAACTAAGGGTGACTTAATCCATAAGAATTCCACTGCTGTAATTTACGTATAGAAATTGTAACACAAGTGTTTTGTGTGCCCATTGAGAAAAAGAAAGACAAGTATCCTGCAACTTGTTCAGGCATTCTTTTTAGACTTCTGAGTTGGTCACCTAATTAATCTGAACTAAGGTGATATTGATTTTAGGAATGTAGTACCTTGGCTTTTTTGTGTGAATTATTTTATATAGACCTTGTAATGAGATGAAGAAAACAATGTTTCTGCAAACTCTTATCCCCTTTTCATCTCATATCAATTTATATTTTGAAAGGCATTGTTTTTTCAAGCTACTGTATGCTTCCTTGCATCTTAGCAACAGGTAGTCAAGTTTTTTACTTGAGTTATAACTCTATCATTTTTAGATAATAATTCGATGGCTGATACAAAGTATCATGTTGATTCGCAAATAATTTTAGAAGAAAATAGTGAATACTAAAGAAAGAATTGCTTAAAAGACTACATAAGTTATACTGAAATTATTTTAGAGCACATGAGCATGAGTATGGTCTTTGTACTAATTTCCATGAGAACATACTATTTAAGCCACTGATTAGTAATTGCCACACTAAGCTGAGCCACAGTTTGGAAAATCAAAACACCTGGAATGATTCGTTTCACTAGGAAACAACAACAACAACAACAACAACCCCTTTTTGTTAGTTGTAAACACTTTGTTTCCTAAATACGTATTTAGAAAAAAAAAATTAAAAGGATAAATTAAAAAGTGAAGAGAAAGTTCTGGCTTTACTACTAGTTGGATATCATGTAACTGCAAAATAAACAGTTTATTTTAAAGACTCTTTCTAGGTTGGTTGATAAAATGGAGTAAGGCACTTCACATAAACAGAGGTTGTTTATATTTACTTGGCAGTTAGGAAAGAGAAAAGTCTCCCATTTAGAGCTTAGCAAAGGACTAGTAATAAGGAAATTGAAGATACGCTTTGCATTTCAGTCACGCAGAGCTGACTACAGTTTCTTCTACCTATCTTGTGCGTTATTTGAAAGTAGACCACAGATTACCCTTTATTTTAGCTTAAGTATGCTGAAATGTATACATGTAAAAATTACTTAATGCAGAACCATGAATTTCCTTCTTTTTCTAAAATAGATTTAATGTACTCAGTTTTTCCATAAAACTACTTTTGAAGTCTCTTTGTCAAGAGGAAGTTAACCAATTGTAAATCAATAACTGCTAAAACTAAAACGTTGAAGGAAACAAAAAGCCAAGTTGAGAAACTTACAATGCCCATTGCCAAAGTGAAGTCTTTTCTCATCTGCCCCATGTTTTGACTTGTTATAGCCACAGAACCTGGAGGTAAATCAAAGAAAGCAACACCTAAGAGGAATATACTTGAAATAGTTATCTATGCTCAAAATGTGCAATCCATAAAAACGAAGCATTTTCCTCAATTAAATGCTTTAGTGAAAGTTTAATAACTTCATATTTTCTAAATCCTCTATAGAAAGCCCCTCTCTCTGGGGACCCTGGAAAGCTGCCTAATGAGGAGATACATAGAGTTGCTTCCCACTGTGCAGACCCTCCAGTTCAGTTTTTATAATGGCCTTAGAATGTGTTTATAGTATTTTTTAACAACTACTGTTAGAAGGAATGAAGGGTACAGTCTCCATGGGTAATGATTAGTGCTGTGCAGTGTTACACACGTTCTGGGTGAGAAAGTGTCAAGGAAATCTGGGGTTATTTGAAGAGTGAGAAGATAATTAGAGAAAGAAAGTAAAAAGTAGGAGTAAGATCAGAATTGAGAAGGGAGGGCTGCGTGTTAAAGAGTGGGGGCAGGAATTTAATGTAGAGCAGAAGATCCAAACTAAGGATGGAGAAACAAAGAAAAGGAGGAGAAAGAAAGGACGTAAAATAAAGGGAAGACATTCTGATTTGTTAAAATATTTTATTGAGCACACTCTTCAAATTTTAACGGCAATCAAGGGCAGTAAACAAAGCAATAATGAGAGTAAATAGTAAAACAGACTGTGCACTCACCTCCCAATCAAAACATACATGACAACAGTGAGGAGAATAATTGCTACTGCCGCTGAAATGGCGATCATGACCACTTGGCTACTTTCACCAGAGATGGAGAAAGCTGTGAGGTTGAAAAGAAAAAACAAGAACAGGTATTATCGTCATGACTGATACCTACATGGAACAGCTGATTAATTAAACTATTTGTGTCCTACTTTTACCTGAAATATGGCTTAATGTCTGATACAATGTTGAAAATATTCTTTACTTAGTGTTAAAAAAATAGATATTTCCCATAATTTTGCTTGAAATTTCTACCTAATTAATAAGATCACTCTGTTTCGATGACATCAATCAAACATCATTTAAATGTCTCCTGTGCAAAATATGCTGTACTGAGTTTCTCTGTCCTCGATGACAAAAAACTTGTTGAATGAACCAGAAGTTATGGAAGAATCTTAGGGAGATGAAGATTTCTTGGCATAAAATTTTAAAAGCCTTTCTAATTAAGCTTACTTTACCTCCAATATCTGTATTCATTTGAAAAGTGATATAATACGTGGACCTCAACACATACTACCAGAAAACCGTCCTTCTATTTCCTATCTTATAAATGGCTCCTGAGCTCATTTATTCACCTAGACAAATGGCAAAAAGGCCCAGGAGCTGAATCTTGCCTGTGCCCTGTTTTTGCACAGCTCGCGAGTTTAGAATGGTTTCACATTTCTTTTAACAGTCATAAAAAGTCAAAAGAACGAGATTTCATGACGTGAAAATTCTGAATCAGGAAATTCAAATCTTGCTGTCCATAAACAAAGTTTTATTGGAACATAGTCACAACCAATCATTAATTTGTGTATTGTCTACGACTGATTTTATGCTAGAATGGGCAAATTGAGTAGCAGCAATAGAGAATGAATGTACATAAAGCCTGAAATATATCTGGCCTATTTCAGAAAAAAAAATTTACTGACTCTTGACCCAGAACAATGTTTCTCAAAGTTTATTGTTCACACAAATCACTCAGGAACCTCTGGAAAAGCAGTTTGTGATTCAGTCAATCCGGAGTGGGGAATGGGATTGTACATTTCTTAAGAACACACAGGCAGTGCGGATGATGCTGATTCCAGACCACAACATTTTAAGGAGCAAGAATCTAGACCACAAATATAAAATAACCGCACCTTTCTATCTCCTCATCATTCTGCCTCCAATTAATCACCAAACACTCTTAAATAACCTAGTTTAAGTCTTCATTTATCTTCTGGATTATAATTAGAAATTCCTAAATTTGGTCTCTATTTGTATGCTTTTCACATCTTTTATCTTTTAGAATATTTCTTTTAAACCAGAAATTTCACCATGTCATTCCTATGCATAAAATTTTTGCATAGGAAAATTTTGGTTCTCCATCACTTTCAGGATGAAATGCAAATTTTATAGCAGAGCATGTAAAAACCATTTAGGATCTGTTTCATGTTTAAATCTCCAGCCATGCCTCCTACGACTCCATAAGCATCCTAATCCCTAGATTTTGTAAAATACACACAATTTTCCTGGAACAGCCTCTTTTATGCTCATATTTGCACATGTTGTTCTTGCCATAAATGCTGATTAAATACATGAACACATCAGGACTCGAAAGAAGAGCAGATTTTAGTTATCTGACTACTATCACCTCTCCAGGAACCAACATGACATCTTCAGCCTGAACAAATCTAAGATTGGAATATTTTCTCTAAAATATGTGATCTTAGGGATCATTAAATAATGCAAGAAAAGAAATGTGACAGATAGGTTATTAGGCGTTTCCTGTGACTAGCATCTGAAAAAAAGTGCTCAGAGTGTGGCAGGATGGCACACTCTTAATATAAACTGTTGCAAGCCCTTTATTCTTTACTACCAGCAAACTATTGTTTATACGGCTATGGCAGTCACAGGAGTGCTTGCTCAGATGTTCCTGCTGCAAAGAGTGCAGAGAGCCGACAGCTTCCAGCTGCCGCACCTTCCGGATCCACTATAGCCTGCAAGCACAGGTCATGTTCCCCTCAGTGACTTAACAGCACTGGCAAAGGATTACTGGAGCCTAACCATCCCTCCCCAATGCAACACTGCTCAAATGGGTGATCTGTACCCTGAAGCTCGCCATTTACTTGACTGAGACCTCAGAGCTGCACTGCTGTCTGGGGTTTCCCCTCCTCAACCCATTCTTTTCTCCCTCCTTCCCTTTACAAATGACAGATCTCCATCTCAGTCTGAGGCTCTGCTTGCGTGGCTCAACTCCATGTGCCTGTTATCCTTCACACGTATTTCTTCTATAAAGCTCTTATAGTTCCATCTTCGTACCTGCTTCCCAGAGCATCTGACTGATGCATCCCTATCCATTGGCTGTAGATCTGTGAATGGTTTCTGAAATAGCTTAACCCAATATTTCAAAAATGCTTCATAAACATATAGTGATGACTTGAACTCATGCTTTTCAGTTTGCATACTGTAATAATTTTTAGGAAGTACTAAGGTATAAATTTTCTGGTTAGTTTGATTATCCAGCTTGTAAAATAAAGCTCAGTGAAACTGGGAAGGAAAATATGACAGGAGAAAGAATAATTCTCTATTTCTTTTTCTGTTGAAAACAAAATTAAACTAGGATTTCTCTACAGTTTTTTCTATCTCTAAAAATATATGACTTTCAGAGACTAAAGCACATAACTAAATCAGATCATTCTTGCTGCTAAAATTAAATAATGTGAATGAATAGTAGTGATGAGTTACATGAGTGACTAATACTTTAACATAATTGATGGCTATTACATTTCTTAGAAATTCAATTTGATTTTTTTTCTGTTCCCTCTGTTTCCAGTCATTTGCATTTTACTCCATCCTACACAGAGAGCTGGCTTTCTCTCTCAAAGGAATGATTTGGGACTCATTCTTTTTTTTTTTTTTTTTTTTTTTTGAGACAGAGTCTCACTCCTTCACCAGGTGCCAGGCTGGAGTTTAGTGGCGCAACCTCGGCTCACTGCAACCTCCGCCTCCCGGGTTCAAGCAATTCTCCTGCCTCAGCCTCCCGAGTAGCTGGGACCACAGGCGCACGCCACCACGCCCAGCTAACTTTTTTTGTATTTTTAGTAGAGACCGGGTTTCACCATGTTGGCCAGGATGGTCTCGATCTCTTGATCTCGTGATCTGCCCACCTTGGCCTCCCAAAGTGCTGGGATTACAGGCGTGAGCTACCGCACCCGGCCAGGGGCTCTTTCTTTTGAGTCAGAACTCTTGGATTTATACTTATTTGCTGTGTGACATAATTTTGTTGTTTGAGAATTAAATGAGTTAATATTAGTAAAACAATTACAGTAGTGCCAAGCATATATTAAGTACTCATTAAACGTTACAAATTTTTATATTATTTCCCTGATAAAAATGTTGCAAAAGTACTCTATTTCCTACAAAATTATAGATGATAAATGCCTAATTTTTATGCAGAAATTTCTCTATTTAATGATTTCATTCTCCTTCTGTCAGGCTTCCTTTAAATTCCCTAATAATAGGGTTCAAGAAAGTAAGACTACAGTACTTTTACTCTTTAAAAACAACAAATAATGAGGGAGTGCTAATTTAATTATCCCTGGGGTTGCCTTCTTCTTAATCATATCCAATGAAGTCCTCTGATTTTTTTTTATTGCATTTAAGGTTTTGGGGTACATGTGAAGAACATGCAAGCTTGTTGCATGGGTATACACATGGCAGTGTGATTTGCTGCCTTCCTCCCCATCACCTATATCTGGCATTTCTCCCCATGCTATCTCGGAAGTCCTCTGATTTTAAAACTCAACTTTATTCCATAGATTGTTATTCTGGAAATTCTTCAGATGTTCAAATTATGGACTATTTAACTACAGCACACAGGGACAGTGAGTATCTGCTGTATGAAGCTATTTGAGGTAATACTTTAAGCACTTTAATCAACAGAAAAACCTCATGAGTTATTCACATGATCTTCCCCAATTTCCAGAGAGTAAAACTAAGATATGGAGACTTGAAATGACTTGTCAAGTTCACGCTAATTATGCTCCTCTGCTCTAACGTATTTGCTCTTAACTCCCACTTTATCCCTGGTTTTCTTGTGCACAAAGCACACCCCACAGCTTTACTTTTTCCCAGCTGAGGGTTTCCAAACAGCTGGACTACCTGCTTTTCCAAACATGACAATGTCTGTACTTCTCATATTAGTGATGCTGCCTTCATTCTAGGAAAATCCTTTCACTCTTCTGTGTTATACTCCATGCTTTCTATGGGTAGCTCAATGTGGTTTTGAGTTGCATTTCTCTAATGACCAGTGATGATGAGCTTTTTTTCATATGTTTGTTGGCTGCATAAATGTCTTCTTTTGAGAAGTGTCTGTTTATATCCTTTGCCCACTTTTTCATGGATTTGTTTGTTTTTTTCTTGTAAATTTGTTTAAGTTCTTTTTTTCACATGCAATACTTGCACTGGTTCAACACTTCAAAACTTGGTGATTCTAGGATTGTTGCTCCACTGACTAGATATGCAAACTTAGAAAAAACCACATAAGCTCTGTGTTTTTTAGGTGATGTATAAAAGGAAATAGTAGTATCTGAATGGCTTACAGAACAGAATCAAATGAAATGTTTATCATCCTGCTTTATATACTGTCACATATAAACATGGATTCTGGAACCAACGTATCCCTTGCCAATTGTGTGACTTCAGAAAACTTCCCTAACCTCTCTATGCCTCAGTTTCCTCATCTGTAAAATGAAGATGATAATAAATCTAAAGTACTGACATACAAAAATAAGATATTTTAAAGCACTTAGAAAAAAATGTGCTCTACTCTGCCTCCACCTCTTTATAAAGTTCAGAAAATACCATCTAGATTCTAGCTGAAAATACACTGTGTTCTGCTAAGAAATATGCATACATGTCATGAGTGAGAATTCTTGTATAATTAAAAAATTAAAACCAGTTGGGTGCAGTGGCTCACGATGGTAATCCCAGTACTTTTGGAGGATGAGACAGTCAAATTACTTGATGTCAGTTGTTTGGGATCAGCCTGGCCAACACGGTGAAACCCCCACCTCTACTAAAAATAAAAAAATGAGCTGGGTGTTGTGGCACATGCCTGTAAACCCAGCTACAGAATCGCTTGAATCTGGGAGACAGATCTTGTAGTGAGCCGAGATTGCACCAATGCACTTCAGCCTCGGTGACAGAGCAAGACTCAGTCTCAGAAAGAATAAATAAATACATAAATTGAATTAAATTAAATTAAAACTAGAGAAAAAACGAAGCTGTTGAATACAAACATAACCCTATTTTTAAAAAAATCAACATATAACAAATAAGATTCTTATATACTTAGAGTATTTAGGGAGGTGTCATTTTGATTGGAAAAAAAAAAAAACAATAGTGATAGTGAGACAAAAAAATTTTTTGTCTTTTACTTCCTAAGACAAAAGGGGTTTTTTTTTTCTCATTTTTATTTAAAATAGGGAAAAATTATGGTGAAATAGCAAAAGTAAACTAACTTTTTTAAAGGAATTAAAATGTGTAACTCATAGTCTTTAAATAAATGAGGAAGGAGAAAAAGCTCATTTTTTTTCATTCTTTTTCCTCTTCTCTCTCTCAATCAATGCAAGCATTTCTAATGCAAAACTTACTTGGCAAAAATCCCAAGACCCTGCAGTTTTCAAATGAGATATTTCTTAAACCTCAGACACCAAAGCCACATTTGAAGTTTATGCATAAATGCTACCAGAGCAATATCTGTGATAAATCTGGAACTACATTAGAATTTTTAAATATATTGTTTTTGCAAATTTACTTATCAGAGAGAGTTAAGTGTTAAGACCATATAAGATTAGAAGGATGTTCCCAAATATGCATAAAAAGTGTTTATCTAATAGTGATCAGAGCTTTTGCCTCATAATATCCCTGATTTCCACCACAGGATACAATAAAATTTTCTTTCGCTACTTCTATTATTTCGGATCTCTCCTGATAAATCAAATAGATTTTGTTATTGCTGTTATTTCAAATATTCATTTAAGTACAGCACTTTGGAAGGTCGAGGCAGGTGGATCACCCTGAGGTGAGGAGTTTGAGACTAGCCTTACCAATATCGTGAAACTCCGAGTGTACTAAAAATAAAAAATAAATAAATAAATAAAAATTAGCTGGACCTGGTGGCCTCTGGCTGTAGTCGCAGCTACTCAGAAGGCCGAGACAGGAGAATTGCTTGAATCTGAGAGGCAGAGGTTGCAGTGAGCTGAGATCCTGACATTGCACTCCAGCTTAGGTGACAGAGCAAGACTCTGTCTCAAAAAAAAACTTTTTTTTTGAGAAAAGTTAATCTGTAATCATTTCAAAAATAGAAACTTTCTTTGTACCAATTAGCATTTGCAAAAAGTCTTAGAAGTACTAGTGTTAAGTTACACTTATATTTTATATTGAGTCATCTACAATTTTTAATTTGTTTTAAACCTTGTTGGCACTTGTATTTCCATACTATTTCATGTATTGATTTCTAATATCCTCTGAGAGTGATTTCTCCATACTCATCTTATCGTGACTATGACAAGAGGTCTTTAAGAATATATATATGTATTTGAGGATGGCAGCTTTCCTTTGAGTAGAATTGTCGTGGTTCAGCTGAGAGCAGATGATTTCTAAAACAGCATCTCAATACCTGGCGGAATTTACAGCTCCTTATTGTAACCAGTATTTATAATTATCTGACAGAAAGTATGCCATAAAATACATACTCCAAAATGAGTAAACTTGATGGAGTAAATACTATATAATTAGAATGATTTTTATATTTTTAGGTCAACCCTGAATGTTTTTATCAGCTATCAAATTTGGACATAAAAATATACAAATAACAATGAGATTTTATGTCAGAAACAAACTATCTAGAAGATGGGAACTACAGGTGTCAGGGAAAAAGGGCAAATGGGAATGGTGAGAAGATTATGATGCTTAGTTCAGCAGAGTGTTGAGCATTGTCAGACCCTTCCTGGATAATCTATTTCTAAAGGGTGTGCATCTTTGCTCATCTTTCTAGACTATTTTACAACAGTCAATGTAAGTTGTAGAAAACTGATAGCGATATATATATATATATATATATATATATATATATATATATAATTTTTCCTTTAACAATTAAAATAACACTTATTTACTAGAAATACAACTGGTTTGTACCCTGTAGGAAAGATGATCTCAATCATTACATTTATTACCCCAATTGGGTATTAACCAGTTTGGAATATATTAGCACATTTTAAAATATATTATGATTGCTTAAACACACACATGCACACACGTAGTTATGTATCTGTTCTTCAGGTTTTTCTTAGAACAGGTTTTTATCTCTTACTAATTTGCTGATTAATTAATAAGCTAAATAAAATCATTAACTTGTATTCATTTTATATTTGTGCCATAGATATGATTTTATCTTTTTGAAAATTATATTTTATCAAAGGGCTTTTTAAAGTATGAAGAAAATTCATCTGAAAAAAGAAAAGTTACTGGGAAAATGCTTACCAGTTTGGGGACAATTTTAGCCAAATTTGGGGTTAAAGGAACAGGCTATCCAAATTACTTGTGAATGTGAATAAAGTGATAAAACACACTTTAGAAAATCCTTATTCTCTATGTGATATGCTATTGAATGTGTTAAGGATTAAAACGAAATTAAGATTCTCATGGATCAGCAAGTTTCTTTTTTGTAGTTCACTGAATCATGCAATGAACCTAGAATATCTGCAATGACAGGCATTGGAAGTGTGTTACGTTATTAAATAATGTTCTTCTAAAGAAATTTACAGCTAACAAAAGACCAGAAGCATTTCAAGCATTTGAATATGTTTGATTTGTATAAGAGAAAAAAGAAACACAAAATGTACACCCACACAAACACAAATACTGTACACAGACACGGGGCTTTGCAAATTGCTAAATGTTCCAAGCAGTATACCTTAAATGCATCACATTTGGTTAAGACTTAGAGATAATGAGAATAAGTGATCAGACATCTTTCCCAAGACCCCTACCCTCTCCTCTAAACTACACTGAAATAATACATACAATCTGGACTGGTTTCAAACTCAAACTTGCGGCTATTCGTCCCATATCCAGCGGCTGTTCGGGCTCGGATTTGGAATACATATGTTGTGTCAGGCTTGAGGCTACTGATGGTAACATTTGTGGCTCTTGCTCTCAGAATGGTATAACTTGTCTCTTGTTCCTGCTTTGAGGTCAGAAAAAAAAATCATGTTAAAATCAAATCTTCACAATGCTTTAAAATGGTAAACAATGAACCACTCAAACCTGATTCTTTTGTATTTTACCACAGATCATAGGATGGATTTTAAAAGCCATATCCATTATTTCAATTATTTTATTCTCTGAATGCAACATAAGCTTTTTTTTTTTTTTTTTTTTTTTTTCTGACGGAGTCCACACTGTTGTACAGGCTGGAGTACAGTGGCATGAACTCAGCTTACCAAAACCTCCGCCTCCCAGGTTCAAGCTATTCTACTGCCTCAGCCTCCCAAGTAGCTGGGGCTACAGGCACGCGCCCTCATGCCCAGCTAGTTTTTGTATATTTAGTAGAGACAAGGTTTCGCCATGTTGGCCAGTCTGGTCTTGAGCTCCTGACCTCAGGTGATCCACCTGCCTTAGGGTCCCAAAGTGCTGAGATTACAGGCGTGAGCCATCGTGCCCGACCCAACGGAAGCATTTCTAAAAGATAAAAATATTTACAGAATTTCCTAATTTCAGTACTATGATTTCTGCCCTGCATGTAAAGCAGGAGAAGTTTGGCTTTAGTCTAACCAGTAAATATGTGAGGGAAGATAGGTTATCTTCAAAGTCAAGGCTGAGAGAAAGCTTCAATCTAATTCCAGTAATAAACTTACAAAGAAGAAAACATCCTTTTGAATTAAACCTAAATGGTGTTAGGGAAAAATGGCACCCACACAAACATAGTGGAATTTCTACAGCATTCCTCTTAGGATTGTTATATTGATTCTGGATTAGAACATTTTTCTATTAACCTTAAAATATTAAACATAAAAAGGTTTTATATGTGGTTCTACATTAATTATTTTTAGCATAACTATATTTGTGCTGTATTTAATTTAAGTCACTGTGGTTTGGTAGAGACAAAAATCTCCAGATCGAAGGCTAGAAATATTTCCCAACAAGGATCTCCCCTAGGAGATTAACATTGTACATTAAATTCACTGCACATTTTAGTGGTCTCTTTGTGTCAATCCTTGTTTACAAAAATTGAATTTATGCAGAATTGTGTTTTTTTTTCTGACATATATTATTATACACAGAGCTCCTATGGGGAACCTGATTTCAAGCAATGGTACAATGTACCTGCACCCAGGGTAGGGCCTGGAGTGGCTAATATGAAACACTGTAGATCCTCAACCAAAACTAGATTAAATAGTAAACATATCATGCATTACAGATACTGTTTATCACCATCAGTGAACTAACCAAAGAAAGCTAGACCTTATGGAGCTTAAATCCTAGAGAAACTTTCTAAATATTACCAAGCATACTGTAAACATTTAGAATTAATTTTTAAATCTAGGTATCTAAGACACAAATAAGTATATGAATATGTATTTTAAATAATATCACAGATACATATGTATCAAAAATATTTAGAGAATAATCAATAGATTTGGCCATGTTTTCCTGCATTGGTTAATATTGTTTAAAACTAATAGCCAGGCATGATGACTGATACCCGTAATCCCAGTACTTTGGGAAGCCGAGGTGGTGGATCACCTGAGTCAGGAGTTCAAGACCAGACTGGTCAACATAGTGAAACCCCGTCTCTACTAAAAATACAACATTAGCCAGGCCTGGTGGCACATGCCTGTACTTGGGAGGCTGAGGCAGAATTGCTTGAACATGGTAGGCAGAGGTTGCAGTGAGTCGAGATGGTGCCATTGCACTCCAGCCTGGGCAACAAGAGCAAAGCTTCATCTCAAAAAAAAAAAAAAAAAAAAAAAAAAAAGATGATTGTTGCATTTGTTGAAGGAGTTTGAAATAAGGCAAAATTTCAAATTTTAATTGTATACATTGTATACATTCATACCTTTCACAAACATAAATAAAAAGTTTGTGAAAGGTGTGAATGTATACAATTAAAATTTGATATCGGCCTCATAGATCTAAATGTTAGGTGTTCTTCTCCCAGTTCTGAAATCTAGTTTAAACTGAAGGACATCATTGATTTTTAAAAATTTTAAAAATTTTGTGACATCATTTATGAACATGGATTCTTATCTTTGCCCATTCTATCTTGTCACACTTCTGAAGATAGATCACAATCATGTGAGTATTTGATTTTACCACAGTAGAGGACTGAAAGCTAAGAGAACACTTATTTTTACTATAATTTTGGAACAATGAAGTTTATTTGGCATCGATTTTTTTTTTTAATGAAAAAGACATACCTATCTCTGTAAAAGAGACAGAAAAAAATGACATTATACTGGAGAAATACATTAACTTCAAGCAAGGAAATAACTACATAACACAAAACAATGTTTCTACATTATGCATTTTTGCATAGTTGATTATGCCAATAATTCTTATAGCAATCTATTCTCATGTAGAAAAGGTACCTGATATAGGGAAAAACATACTAAAGGAGGACTTAGGGCTGCCGCAATTCAAAACAGAGACCTAATGTTTATTAGCAGTGAGGCTGTGGGAAATTTATATAATGTCAGTTTCAGTTTTCTTATTTGTAAAAGAACTTACTTTCCTACTTTCATAAGGTTATTATACAGCTCAAGCTTAAGTAACATCCACAGAAATGTTCTGTCAATATAAACTGCTATATAAATGTGCAATTTGCATTTAATTCACTTTCACACACCTTATAAACTGAAGCACATAGACAATTATCTAGTGTTCACTTTAGTGACTGTGAAACTAACTAGCTGTGATTCTAAGATTTAAACATATCTTGCCTTTAAACTTTACCATCATTTATAAGCAGAAAAAAATGAGTTACTTAGAATTATGGAATACTCCCCACTCCATTCAGGGCAAAATAACCCATATCTATTTTTTTAATAATTTTTAAATTTGGGGTAAAAATAACCATGGGCCTGTTTTCTTAACGATTGTGTTATCAAGCCACAACTTTACATCAGGCAAATTTATCCATCCACCCCCACCCTTTTAAATTTCCTTCTACAGAGTCAAGAAAGCTTTTCATCATCAGTTAAAAAATACAATATTTTTATTACTAGCACAATGTTTCTATTTGTATTGAATGAAATGCATGTGAATGTGAAGATCAGGAAATGATGCTTGAGGCAATGAACTCAAAAAATAGTTCACACGTAGACTAAGAAATCACAATGAAGTAGGTGGTCTTGTAGTGGTCTTGGTGTAAAAGGATATAAATGTCACGACTATTGCCCTAATTAACTGGATTAAGTTGGCAGTGGCATCTTTGATGTTGCTTATTGCTGTAGAATAGGGGGTATTCAACAAGATGCTTTCTAAACCTTCTACCTATAATCAAAAGGGTCACCTGGCCATGGTTCTGGACAGTGCTCTACCATTTACCAGCAACGACACTGGTTTCTTTGCAAGAGTGCAGCTCATGAGTAAACAGCCTCTTTCATACACAGTGCAATCCTGCAACGTTGTTTCCCCACCTTTTCATAGTATTTGACCTCGTAGTCCAATATGATCCCATTAGGGTGTTCAGGTTCTTGCCAGGACAAAGAGATGCTATTTCTGGAAGTCCGATCTTTCTTAATCGTCAGGATAGGCGATGGAGCTGTAAAGAGAGGATGGGAGGGAAAGGTGGAAGGACGCAAGTTAATGGGTTGGAAAGGTGGCAAGTGAAAACACAGAGAGAAGAGAACATGCAAATGGAGTCTCTCATTGTTCCAACTTTCCGCAGGAAAGCACTATTTCCATTTCCAAGGCTCTTGAGTATTAATCTGGCCCCATATCCAGGCTCAACAGCTGGATTATAGCCCTGGTACATGTAGGCCTAGGGAAAATGAGCTGAGATTCTCTGCTGCTGGTGGACTAGTGGCAAGTGAGCAGATGTTTTCAATCTGCTACTATAATGTAAGCAATGCAATATATTTGATATATTAAAAAAAGAACAAAACATCAGGACTACCTATTTGTTATAATGTTGCAAAGTTATTAATGCCAGATTCTTCAGCTCATTGATAACATTTTCATATGCAGCTCTGCAAGAGGTGCATGTGAAATCCATTATGTGCAGGGAGTCCCATGGTATCCATAGGTAATAATAATATTTAGTGTATTGTAAAATAGATATGATTTAGGACATATTACAGTAAGTCTTGACTTCTGACAAAAATCTCTTGAATACAAAAAAAGGAAACAAGAGTCTTCTTTTTTACATTTTTATTTCTTAAATAAAATGTAAAAAAATTTAATGAAATGTATCAAGAAAATGACTGCTATATGTGTTACAATTACCTAGACAGGTTTTGAAATGTCTTATTTGATGGTGATTCTACATTTGCCACGTTTTGCCAAACATTATCGAAAATATGGAATAAGAATAAAAACCCCATCTGTTTGGATCAGATATCATAGGGTCAAATTCATTTCTAACTGAAGATTAAATATATTTTAAGTGATTTCCTTCTTCAAATCCTTCCATTAAAAAGAAAAATGTATACTATTATCAAAGTACTTCTGCTTTCAAATCTGAATCTTGGTTCACTAGCCAATCAAAACGTCTCACTGCAGTTCAGTGATACCCTGTCTTAATGGATTACAGCAAAATAAACTACAAACATACAACAAACAAAAACTCAGGAATCTTCAGATACATTAACTGTTGAATTGTTTTCGTTGTTAGAGAACTTATTTTTACATAGATTTTTCTCAAATCAAGGACTATAAGAACCTCATGTATTCATACTGTCCACAAGTTAGCAGAAGTTCCATATCTGCTGAGGTTTCTATGGTTATCACATGATGACATTTGCATCTGACCTCACATTCAAATTGTTCCTGTCTATAAATGCTTTTCATTTATTCTTTACCTATAATAGAAACTTTCATTATGCTTGCCTTGTGCCATTTCAGAGAAAACTGTACACCAAAAGATACAATCTACCACAAAATTTTCCATCCACTTATTTTTATTATTTGTAAGATCTCATAGAAACTCTTTTCTAACTGATGCATGGATTGGCCCGGCAATGATGACTAAATCTTTTATTTTTTTTCCTCCTTTTGAGTCAGAGTCTTGTCCTTGTGGCCCAGGCTAGAGTGTAGTGATGTGATCTCCGCTCACTGCAGCCTCTACCTCCCAGGCTAAAGCAATCCTTCTGGCTTAGCCTCCAGAGTAACTGAGATTATAGTCTTGTGCCACCACCATCAGCATTTTTAAAAAGTATTCATAGAGACAAGGTTTTGTCATGTTGTCCAAGCTGATCTCGAACTCCTGGGCTCAAGTGGTTCTCCCTGCTAGGCCTCTCAAAGTGCTAGGATTACAGAGGTGAACACCATGCTTGACCTGACTTAATCTTTCATCAAGGAAAAATGTAGGGGTTGCTTTTCTGAAAAACTAAATTCATTTTCTTACCAACTTTTTGTTCTCATTAGAAATTAACATCTTTTCACATAAATTAACATCCTTTACCTTTCATTGTAATTTCATCATCTGTTCAATAATCCTCTATTTTAGTCTCTAAATAGGTTTCATCCCCACAACCCTGCGATTTGCTCTCTAAAGTTGATTTAAAGTAAAAGATAAGTTTTTTTCTTATAATTTAGTTGAAGCTTTATAAACATATTCAATATCTATAAATGTATTGCTGAATTATAAAGAGATATGTGGATTTTTAAAAAAATATTTTACTTTTACTTACTTTAATAGTTAGAAAAATCAATTCATCATCCAATCACTAATTTTAAAAAAATTGCAGCCCCAATATCTTTGGACTTAAATTTTGCATTTTCTACAATGAGGAAATCCTACTAATTTTTCTGCTGAAGTAAGTGCATTAGTGGAGTCACATTTAATATCTATTTCAAGAGCAATTCAAGAAGCTTGATGTTGGAACACTTTTCTGTTAAATTCATGAAGTCCTACATTTAATTTGAATACCACCATGAAACTTTCATTATTTTCCTAGTGGTTGAAATTCATTTCCAAAGAAGTTTTGAAAATAACCAGGCACAGCATCCCTCCTTTAAAAAGAAGAGTGAGAAAATAATTCATTTCAAAGAACAATTCCGATGAGGATGGCATTAACTTTTTAATGAAAGCTTTGCGGGCTGTTTCGAGGGTCTGTCCAAATTTTACTACTTCTGCACTGGGCAGGACTTTATAACTGTTGATTTTCTTCAAAGCTCTTTGAGCAAGCTACAGCACCCTGTTGGACTGTAATAAATAGCCTTTTGTAATTCCACACTTACTTAAGTAAAGGCAATTGCTTGAAGCTTGTGCCATCGCTATGCTAAATGAACCTTTTCTGATTGCTGCTTTTAGGTCTCTGTTAAGTCATTTGTTCTGCTCTTTTAATACATGCCCCTTGTGCTGGCTGCATTTCAGCAAAGTTCAACTCAGTACACCAGCTGGAAGCTCACTACTTTTAGGCAATGCTCATCAATATTTTAATGTTAATAAATAATTAACAGAAATTGTTTTTCTTTCTCCTGATAAATAATGTGGACATAATTAAACATATTGAAGAAAGAGACAAATTCTAGGCATCCATTGTATCAATGCTTTTAAAAAGTTTTTTAGAACACTTTTTAATTCATGTTTTGAAGCATAATTTATTATTTTATGTGCTGTAACACAATTTAGAATATTAATGAGAAGCAATAATACAAATTATGCTTTTCATTAATTTTCAGATATCAAAGAGTAATTTGTTCAATTTACTAGTTTGCAAATTCATAGAAATTCTTTAAATCAGTGTTTTTCTGTATAAAAATCATGATATTGCAATGTACACTGTAAGACAGATTTATTTCATTTTCAGTCTTCAGTTTTTTAAATTTGCAATTTGAAAGAATGGAGGGTAACGGTCAGACAAAATAGGAAAAAAAAAAAAAAGCAACCTTTCAACTTCCTTAAGACCGGAGAAATGCTGGAAGCTACGGGAGAAATTAAGAAGGAAGAGAAAGCTCAGGGATATATATATATATATATATAGGCAAAAATTCTGGTATATAAGCTAAAATCACAGTTGCCAGTAAATGGCCTGATGGCCTAGATTTTTTGTGTGTGTGTTTTTTTTTCTTTGATACAGAGTTTCGCTCTTGTTGCCCAGGCTGGAGTGCAATGGAGCAATCTCGGCTCAATGCAATCTCTGCCTCTGGGTTTCAAGAGATTTTCCTGCCTCAGTTTCCAAAGTAACTGAGATTACAGAAGTGTGCCACCATGCCCAGTTAATTTTTGCATTTTTAGTAGAGACAGGGTTTCACCATGTTGGCCAGGCTGGTCTCGAACTCCCGACCTCAGGTGATCACCCAACTCAGTCTCTCAAAGTACTGGGATTACAGGAGTGAGCAAATGTGCCCCGCTGGATTTTTAATTTTTTGCCTCTTAGAAACTCCAAATGACAGATTAGTAAAATGCTTCTCTTATTAAGGAAAGAAGTTGATGACAGAATAGGATGCAGAGAAATTGGGACAGGCATTGATGCAGGTTAGCAAATAGTTTTGTAGGAAAACAAATGTAGAGACTGGTAAAAAGAAAATTTAAACAGTATAAAGGTAATAATTTTTAGGAAATTTAAAATAATGTCTGGAATGTAAAATACATTTTTTGTTGTACTGGTATTTAAGAGAGGGAGATCATATTGATATTGGATCTTTAGCTTTTGCTATTCTGGGTACAGCTGATACACGTGCCCTTTGTAAAACCATAAAGGAGACATAATATACTTTGCAAAGCGATATTGATCATATTTTATACTGAAATATTTCTAAAAAGAATACAAATACAGGAGAAAAATAGTTAAGACTAAGAAGAAGAAGGTGGGAAGGTGGCTCACATATTACATAGCTGACCATCCTCCATGAAGCTTCTCTGGACTTACACAGTACTACCAAAAACTTCCAAACACTGCCAATACTAAGGAAATTCTTAGCTGTGTGACAGTGGAATTGCATGATGCTTTCAGTCCATTCTTCTTTCAAGTTTTTCTTTGGTCATGACATATGAATAGATAGATATTTTAACCCTATGTAATCTAGTATTGCGTGTTTTATAAAAGCTGATATAAAAGTGCTTTTCAGGCTGACTCAGTTATTAACTGTAAGAGTGGTACTTCGGGCGAGAAGCAGAGAAGAACTTTTTTTAAAAGATTGTTTCTTCATCTATTTGAAGTACAGAAGCAAGATTTTTGCACATTGTAACCTGAGTCATTGACTACATTCATGAACTAATAGAAAAACAAATTACAAAGGAAAAGCAAAAATGTTAGCTAGAAAATGTCTCCTTGTGAAGGGATCAGGTTAAGGATTGGAATAGCATCATTCACAATTTGTGTTAGAATTACACTTGACACATGTGTGTGCCAGATCTAGTGACAGACATGGAAGGGGTTCTTTATTTTAATTATGATGTTTTAAAATCTACATTTACCATTGTTCTGCAGCTAAATTATGATCCTTCCTTAGAATCAGGAAGTGAAAACTTCAGAATTCAGCTCCCAAAGGATCTGGTTTGGTTCGTTGTTTTTATTGGGACCTTCCTCTTTCTAGATTTGGGAATTTCTGATGAACCTCTGAGGTATCTCTGTGGTTTAGAGATTTGACAAGTTAAAGTAATAACAAAACGGGCTTGGCGTTTCTTTTCTAAGTGAGCCAAAGCTTTTAAAAATTATCTCTGAGGGAAAATACATGCAGTAAATGGTTGAAAGATTTTTCCTTTGAATCAGACATGACTTTAAAAGCATTAGTCCCTTATTTTCTTTACCATTCATTACAGTGCCTACTGAGGAACATTTCCTTCTCAGTTTTTTCAGAAGTGAATACTTCTATTAAATCCAGAAACACTCTTGGGTTTGATTTAGCATAATCATTCATAGCTTAATGTTCTCCACCTCACCATTCCTACACTGATTTCCCCAAAGCTGGTGTTCAGATCTTCTATTTCAGCTACAAAGCCTCATCAATTTGCAGTGTATCCAGTTCAAAATCCCAGAGTTATACTTTATATTTTCTTCCTAACTCATAATTCAGCTTGCCAATCAGCTCCACCTTCTGAGAGCTGATCAATTTTCTACTTTTCCACTCCTGGTTTAGTTCAAACCCTTGCCATTTACCACCTGCATTGGATTCTATGCCTCTCAGCTGAATATTTTTAGAACTTCAACTTTCTATACATTTTGAAGATTTAGTATTGTATAAAGCAAATGAAACATTGACTCCCCTCTCTTTCAAAATTGTATAATTTTAAATCTAGATTTTCTAAAATGTTAAGCAAATAATGATCTCCAATGGAAAGGTCAGGAGATCTGTATTTTTAAGAAGATGATAGCAGTAAACTCTTAGGACCAAAAACAGTTGGGAAACTTGGTCTACAGGTGGATACAAAGTTTGAAATTCATTTCATTGTTATTTAATGTTCCTCACAAGACTGCAACATACATACCAGCTTTGTCATTTATTGCCCTCCATTCAAAGCTAAAATTCTAAAGACAATTCTTTTTTCAATTATTTGTGTATGTTGTTCTCTGTGACTGTGACATGATCTCTTTCATTTCCACCTGGAAAACTGCTTCTACCACTCATTATTCTTCAAAATCCTTTGCTAATATAATTCCCTCATAAAGTTTCTCCTGAGTCCCTTACACAACAATCAGCTCCTTCCTCTGGCCTCTTATGGTGTAGTTACTCATTCTCCTATTATTTAGCCCACAGCATTGTGGTGTAATTACATCATTTGCTTACAGTATGTTTTCCCACTAGTCTGTATGTCCCTCAGAGTCTTAGGTGCCTAGCATAGTGCCTGATTTGCATAAATCTAGCCATGGAATTTGGTTAGCCTTGCAATAAAGTATACAGCATATTTGTGGCTGATTCCTCTAAAAAATACATCTTATTTAACTCCTGATTTAAAATAATAAAATTAAAACAAAAATGGCAATTAAAATGTGCTTAGAAGACAGACTACTCTCTACAAATTTATGCTCTTCAAATTTTATAGTAAAGAGAAAAGTAATTTTCTCAACAGAATTAATGATACTGGGAGAAAAATTTTCTAAGATGTAATACACTAAAAATAAATTTTGACCAGAATTTCCTCCCCTGATTTTTGGATTACAGTATACACAAGACTTAGTCTTTCCTGAAGACTAAAACTCCCAAGTTTTAATCACTGAAATTTAAAGATCTAAAGTAGCTTTAAAGGCTGTAGAATTTTGTTGCAATTTATTATCTTATCCTTTTCTCAGCATGGAGAAATAAAAAAATGTAATGACAAAAGAAGTGTTTATTTCGTAGTCATTTATTGCATAAATTCACCAAAATAAAATCTTACTTTTTACTTTAGCAATTAATCCACATATTTCTTTTCATAAAAATATAAAGTCTTCTTTTAATATCCTCCAGTATCCTCACAGAGTTAGAGCAATCTTCATATATGTGATATATGTGATATGGTTCTGAAAATCTAGGGGAAAATCATAGATTTCTAAATATAATGCTTCAGTGTGAAAGAGGTTATATTAGTTCTTTCATATGCTGCTATACAGAACTGTTTGAGACTGGGTAATTTACAAATGAAAGAGGTTTAATTGACACCATTCCTCAGGGCTGAGGAGTTCGAAAGAAACTTACAATCATGGTGGAAGGAGAAGCAAACACTTCCTCTTCATATGGCAGCAGCAAGGAGAGTGCAGAGTGAAGTGTTGGGGAAACCCTTATAGAACTATCAGATCTCATGAGAACTTACTACCATGAAAATGGCATGAGGGTATCTGCCCTCATGACTCAATTGCCTCCCGCTGTGGGTCCCTCCAAGGACCCATGGGGATTATAGAAATTATAATTCAAGATGAGATTTGGGTGGGGACAAAGAGCTCAGCCACATAATTCTACCCCAACCCCTCCCAAACTCATGTCTTCACATTTCAAAACACAATCATGCCCTTCCAATGGTCCCCAAAGTCTTAACTCATTCCAGCATTACCCCAAAAGCTCAAATTCAAAATCTCATGTGAAACAAGGGTCTGCCTATGAGCCTGTAAAATCAAAAGCAAGGCACTTATTTCCCAGATACAATGATGGTACAGCCATTGGGTAAATACACCTATTCCAAATGGGAGAAGATTACTAAAACAAAGGGGCTACAGGCCCATGCAAGTCCCAAATCTAGAGAGGCAATAATTAAATCTTAAAGCTCTGAAATTATCTCCTTTGACTCCATGTCTCACTTCCAATTCATGCTGATGAAAGAGGAAGGCTCCCAGAGCCTTGGGTTTAGCAGGGTACAGCCCCTTCCCAGTTGCTTTCATGGGCTGGTGTTGAGTGTCTGTGGCTTTTCCAGGTGCACGGTGCAAGCTGTGCAGGATCCACTATTCTGGTGTCTGGAGGATAGTAGCCTTCTTCTCACAGCTTCACTAGATAGCGCCTCACTAGGAACCCTACATTTCTCTACTGCACTGCCCTAGCAGAGGTCTCCATGAGGGAGACCAAACTTCTTCCTGGACATCCAGGCATTTCCAAATATCCTCTGAAATGTAGGTGAGGGTTCCCAAACCTTAGTTCATGACTTCTGTGCACCTGCAGACTCAACACTGCCAAGAAGAAGAGGAAGATGCCAAGACTTGGGACTTGCACCATCTGAAGCCATGCCCCAAGCTATACCTTGGCCCCTTTTAGCCACAGCTGAAGCAGATGGGACACAAGGCAAGTCCCAATGCTGCACACCGCAGGGGGGCCTTGGCCCGGCCCACAAAGCCATTTTTTCCTCTTAGGCCTCCTGGCCTATCAAGAAGATTTCTGACATGCCCTGGAGATATCTTCTCCATTATCTTGGCAATTAATGTTTGGCTCCTCATTACTTATGCAAATGTGTGCAGCCAGCTTGAATTTCTCCCCTCAAAATCAGTTTTTATTTTCTACTCCATCAGGCTGCAAATTTTCCTAACTTTAATTCTCTGCTTCCTCTTGAATGCTTTGCTACTAAGTAATGTCTTCCACCAGATACCCTAAATTATCTCTCTCAAGTTTAAAGTTCTGCAGACCTCTAGGGCAGGGGCAACATACCACCAGTCTCTTTGCTAAACTATAAAAAGAGTCACCTTTATTCCAGTTGCCAGCAAGTTCCTCATCTCCATCTGAGACCACCTCAGCCTGGTCATCGTTGTTCATATCACTAACAATATTTGGCTGAAGCCATTTAACAAGTGTCTAGAAAATTCCAAACTTTCCCACATTTTTCTGTCTTCCAAGCCCTGAAAGTCTCTTGGAAATTCTAAACTATCCCATATTTCCCTGTTTTCTTCTGAGCCTTCCAATCTGTTCTTACCTCAGCCTGTTTCCCAGTTCCAAAGTCGCTTCCACATTTTCGGATGTCCTTATAGCAATACACCACTCCCTGTGTTACCAATTTGCTGTATTAGTCCACTCTCACACTGGTATAAAGAACTACCCAAGTAGGTAATTTATTTTAAAAAAAAGAGAGTTAATTGACTCAGTTGATCAGGGCTAGGGAGGCCTCTGGAAACTTACAATCAGGACAGAAGTAGAAGCAAATATGTCCTTCTTCACATGGCAGCAAGAAGTAGAAGTGTCATGCAAAGGGGGAAATAGCTCCTTATCAAGCCATCAGATTTTGTGAGAATTCACTATGACAAGAACAGCATGAGGGCAACTGCCCCCAGGATTCAATTACCTCCCACCGGGTCTCTCCCATGACATGTGGGAGACTACAATTCCAGGTGAAATTTGGGGGGGGACACAGAGCCAAACCATAACAGAGGCTAATATTGATAAACAGCTATATTTAAAACTCTTATTGTCCACTTGAAGTTGATTAATCTCTAAATAAGAAATTATAGTGGTAGGAAATAATACATATAGAGCAAATAATATTTTTTTCATAATGAAATCTTTTTAGAAAATGCAGTATAAAAGCAAACCTATTATAAAATACTGTGATTATTAGAGGAGGTATACCTATATAATATTTTATTTTTATGTATATGTATGTGTGTATATATGTTTATAATCAGTATGTTTTAGAAAAAATAATCCTTGAATTTGCTGGAATTTTCTACAATATCTTATCTCTTTATTGGAATGTTCTATGATATTCTTTTCTCTTTAGGTCTTTTAGAGGGCTGTGAGTACATGTAACACATTTGCAGTTCGTGCATCTAGTGATCCCTATCCTAGAACAACCATACATTGTTATACAAGGTGATGAGAATGATGGTTATTCATCTAAACATTTGTGTCTAGGTGTATTTATGTGCGTCTTTCAGCCTAGTGCTTGTTCTTCACACATATCATATCATGCTGCTAAAGGATCTCGTGGTCTTTTGTGCTTCACAAGAGGCAACTGAAATTCAGCCACATATATGGCATTCTTTCTTTTTTCATCAATTGTACCTGAAACATAAAATATCCTCAAAATGTCTAGACATATATACATCTAGTTTTGTGAATTTTTAAAAGGCAATATTCTTACTTTTATGTCTGAAAAATATATGCTTCACACTTCTGTTTGTCTGAGCCTAAATGTTTTAAAAAAATCAATTTCAGAGACAATATGAGCAATCCATAGGGAGAAGATCAAATCTTTCTTCCCAGAGAGGCAAAAAAATTTTGCAAAATTCCTAAATTCAGTAAGTTCCTGTCTTTAACTTTTCAGAAAATGTAGCTTAGCTTTGAGAGTGAAAAATATGTCAAACTGGCTTTGTCAATCTTGGATAAGAAAATTAACTTTGATGGAATTTTAAAAGCCCATGTCCTCAACGAATGCAAGATTTCTTTAGACAACATCCCACGCTTGTCATCTTAATTCATTGGTTTCCACAAAATTAAGACGACAAAGTAGAAATTTTAAAACTACAGTTGATAATCAAAATTGAAATGACTAAATAAGAAATCTTAGACAAAATTAGATAGCATCTTATACAACTTTTTAGTACGTACAATAAACCACATTTATCTCAGTATATATGGCTCCAAAGATTGAGGAGGGACAGCTATTGAACTTATGTGGTTTATGAAAATGTGGTATTAAAAATAATGATTCTATAAAATCAAGCTGAAATAAATGCAGAACAAATTTCAGGTTAGAAGTAGGCTGACACACTGTGAAGTTTTGATTCTTGCTTTTGTTTGGTTTAAAGCCCTGCTGACGTTGTAAGTCTGTTCCAAGTGAGGGTCATTCAGGGCTAGAACTACCATGTTCCAGCACAGGGCAGGTGGATGCTGGCAGTTCTCTGTGGAGCTTCTGAAAAAGGGTTTGCTCCCTTTTAATTAGCTGCAAAAGTTGAGAGATGTAACTTAAATATATCTTTAGTTCAAGAAAGTACTGACATTTGCCCACTCTCCATTCTAGCAGATAATGGTAAGAAAACTATTCTGAAATGCTATTCTTAGTTTGTTTGGCTTATGTGCCCAAGCAGTAGGATAGAAAGGAGTAAAACAAAATTCGATTATATTATGTTATATTCAGACACTAAACAAAATATGTACTGGTCTTAATCTTTTATTGGCAAACTACAACAATAGAGTGGAAGTGAATAGCAGAGAATACAACAATAGCAATAATCTATATAGTGATTGGAGGTATATGTTTGTCAAAGGCCACTGACTTTCACACTTATGAATTGAATAATTCACTGTATGTTTTACTCAACTTTAAAAGAAGTAAAACATATAGTTTATATTATTATATATCAGTATATCAATATGTTAACTTAAGCTGAATATTTTCTTATTTTCTGTATTCCTGATGCTCTGGATCTGAGGCCTCACTGACTGGGGAGAAACTACCTCATCTAGGGACAGTCAATTCTTACAGATTGCAGATGTTAGTCCAGGAACATGCCTTTCATATACAAACTAAGGAATCCAGAACCTTTTCTCTGAAACACCTTCTCCTTCTGGGTCTTACTCTCCAGCAAGCAATATTCCTCTGTCCTAATCATGTCAGGGTCAGGTACCAGATTACTAGAGACAGTCCCTATACCTCAAAGCCAGCTGAAATTATTCAGTCAAGCCAATTCCCAGCCTGTTTACCCTGACTTGCCTTTGTAATAAAACCACAGTAAAGGCTTCCATCCATGCGTTTCCCTTGCTCCCTCTGCCTCCTGAGTGACCCTGGTGCTTCTCTTTGTGGCATTATGTGACATGGAACTTTTTTTTTTTAGATGGAGTTTTTGCTCTGAGGCTGGAGTGCAATGGCACAATCCCAGCTCACAGCAGCCTCCACCTCCTTGGTTCAAGCGATTCTCCTGCCTCAGCCTACCAAGTGTCTGGAATTACTGGTGCCTGCTACCATGCCTGGCTAATTTTTATATTTCTAGTAGAGATGAGACTTTACCATGTTGGCCAGGCTGGTCTTGAACTCTTTATGATCCATCTGCCTCAGCCTCTCAAAGTATGTGGATTACAGATGTGAGCCACAATGCCTGGCCACATTATTTATTTTTTAGTGACAACCTTCTGCTGCTCTGCTGACCTCACCATATCTGAAATTATAATAAAATGTACATTTTAAAGCAATTATAGTAGAGAAATACCATCTAGAAGTTTTTTCAAGCAAGAAAAAGACCGCTGCTTGACTGAGAGGTAATAAGCTATCAGAAGAAATATCTGGCTATTTGGCATGTATAAAATTTTGCTGTAATTTTATTTTTTCACTCTTTAAACCCAGAGACTTTGTCTTAATCTGTTTGGGCTGCTATAAAAATACTACAAATGGAACGGCTTATAAACAATGGATATTTCTTATAATTGTGGAGAGTTCAAGTTCAAGATGAAGGTACCAGCAGATTTGGTGTCTGGTGAGGGTCTATTTCCTGATTCATAGACTGAGCATTCTAACTGTGTCTTCACATGAAGGAAGGATAAGGCCATCCATTATAAAGGAAGGAGGCTTCATTATAAGAGCACTAATCCCATAATGGCTCTAATCTCATAACCTAATTGTCTTTTTTCCAAGGGCCCACTTCTTTTATTTTTTTGAGACAAAGTCTTACTCTGTCACTCAGGCTGGAATGCTGTCATACAATCTTGTCTCATTGCAACCTCGGTCTCCCAGGTTCAAGTGATTCTCATACTTCAGCCTCTCAAGTAGATGGAATTACAGGCATGTGTCACCATGCCAGGCTAATTTTTGTATTTTGATTAGTGATGAGGTTTCACCATATTGGCTAGACTGGTCTTGAACTCCTGGCCTCAAGTGATCACCCACCTGAGCCTCCCGAAGTGCTGGGATTACAGGCATGAGCCATAATGATTGGTTTCAATGTATAAATTTGGAGAGGACAGAAACGTTCAGATCGTGAAAAACCTCTATGATGCAGTCTTTGATGTTTAACTTATACACAGGTTTAAAACCAGCCTATAGTAGCTTTGGTTAAAAATCTACAACCATTAGCTGGATGGGATAGCAGGCACCTGTAATCCCAGCTACTCCAGAGGCTGAGGCAGGAGAATCGCTTGAACCCAGGAAGTAGAGGTTGCAGTGAGCCAAGATTGTGCCACTGAACTCTAGCTTGGGCAACAAAGCAAAACTACATCTCAAAACACACACAAAAAACTACTGCCTATTATGATATTTAAAGAGTAGATATTCTTACACTTACAGGTTTACTATGTGGGGCTCTGTGTATCTGCTGATTAGCCCCTGTGATTTTAGTCAGCTTACATTGTTAGTTAGATGGTTATACTAAATTATAAGCTAAAACCTTTTTCTAGAACTACCTACTAACTCTTGGTTGATACATTTGAGGCCCAAAATAAACAATTTGGTTTAGTCTTGGCTGGCTCCTTTCATTCGCTTAAGAAAAGAAAATGAGGGCACTGTTATACCAGACCCGAGTCATCAAAGGTGTCATACACAAACCCTGTTGTGGTGGAGTCATTTGGGGTCTGTGGGACAAATAATAAACTGCTAACTTTAATCGAGGAGCCAAATTTGAAACATACATGAAAACACACAGACAATTGCACATATACATTTTTATGGACTGAACTGTGGCTCCATAATAAATTCCTTCTGAACTTCTTAGGTGAGTGAGAAAGAAATTGATTTACTCCTACAGGAATAACAATTGTCCTTATTCATAGCACATGCCTGAATGAGTAACCATTGCTTAACTCTACATTGGTATATGACTCATGAGTTTTCAAAGGAAATTATCTCTTCTCAATTTTTTTTTTAATATGGTGGACACCATAGAAGTCGATACTGCATCAAAATATCATTCATCGTGTGTGGAAACAGGAAAGAAAATGTTGCTTAACATACAGCCTATAGATTCCTAGCCCATACGGCTTGTACATGCCTGGCAATCCTACCCAATGTGCAACAGAGGCTAATTGAAGCAGAAAGAGAAGTTCTATTGAGAAGATGTGTGGGTTGATTCCTTCTTTTAAGGAGGCAAAATCCCAAACCTCCCATAACAAAAAACTTATGAAGTCTATTCAAACATTTGAAATTAGATTTTGGAAACTAGCTCAGAGCTATCCAATTTACTCCCATATAAAAATACTCATGGGCTTGAAAAGAATGGGACAATATAGTATTTCAGAAAATAAGAACAATTTTGGTTGGTCACTATATACAATGTAAAACATTTAGATTACCATGAAATCTTTCTGAGAAGCCTTGGTTCCACGTTACCATGATACCAGAAACTTATTTGTAGCATAGGCATTCTCTTAAAGAGCACAGTCTTTATTTTATAACTCAGATGAAATCAGCTAAAAATGTAAGTATAATAGGAGAAAGTGAAATGCACTTGACAATTATAACTGGAATCCTAATATTCACTCTACTTCTCCTCCAGGTATACATCCCAAACCCATTACCAAATTTCAATTAAAATTTAACCAATTAAGTACTACAAAAAGAGATTGTGTTTATTAATTTTTTCTAGTTTAGCTCTCTGAAGGGTGCAGGTGGGGAATATGCTAACCTGAGTGTGTTTGCATATTTATTCAAACAAAGTGAACACCAGCAGAGACTTAAAGAGTTTCCAAAAGCAATCATGCCTGCAAAATTTCTCTTTTGGCTGTAAAATTTGCATTGTCTATGCTTGCATTCACTAATACTTCTCAGTCTCTTTTTATCCCAAACAAATTTACTCTTTCTCTGCCCCATATTACTTAAGAACTGCAAACATTTAATGGCAATAAATAACTTTATACCTCACAAACAGATATTTAAAAAAATTTAAGCAGAAGCAAAGGGGAAATTGCAGAGGCAGATTACCTGCTCCTTAATTTCCATGATGCTTGTGACTTGACCTCTTTAGTTCCAGGCACAGGATTAATTTATCTGAATAATTTCTGTCAAGTTACTTTTTAGATAGCCATAAATTTTGGAGCAATTATATTTCTTAAATCCATTCAATAAGTGAATTGCATCAGTACTTATTTGTGCCATTATGAATATTTTATATAATTGATCTCAGAATTTTGAGAACTGATTAACTGATTGATTTTTATACATACCATAAAAATTTCAGCACATTAGGAAAAATAGCCTTAGGTTGCTCAATTTTTGAATTTCATAAGTAGAGCTAAAAAGAAAATCATACAGATACAAATATAGCGATATTTGTTTCTTTCAAGGCTTTTGCTTTCAAGCCAATGTATATATTTAGGTTCCTGCATTTCTAATTTTTAACCTCAGTAGCTAACAGGGAATTGTTATTAGCCTATATAGAACAAGTGTTCTCAGACACAGCTGTGAAGACCTTAGTTTTACAGGGAGATACTACATTTTAGCTAATGTGTGAAAATATTCTAAACATTATTTAAAAGCTTGTGAAGTAAACTTAAGCCTTTCTATGATGAGTTTTATTTGTAAAAAACTAAATTCCATCTAATAATTATTAAATTAGAATTGACATAATAAACAGTTAAAAATACAATGATGGGTTTATCATCATTATTAATTAGTTGAAAAACATTCTGAAGCTGGTTTATGGGGATGGTGGCAAGAGTCAATAAAGTAACTAAAAATTACTGAATTGTCCATTTGAAACAAATGGATTTCATGAGATGTAAATAAATCTCAATATGCTTATTTTTTAAAAAAGAATAACCTGAAGTAAAAAAATAGTACATGTGGTTTACCATAATTAAGGGGTAGTTAAATTAATTATATGGCTTTAAATGATTTTGAATATTTTTCTATTGTGTTCCATATTTTTTTATAATTTTCAGAGGTATTTGTTGAAAAAAGATCTGCATGAAACTATTATATAAGCATTATAAAGTGTTGCTGGCCTCATCTGTGAGATTTCTTCTGGAATTGAAAAACAATAAGCCAAGAATCATTATTATTCACATTGCACAGTCTGTGGTTTAGCTTTACAAACATGCTTTTCAAGTTAAATTTCCTTCAAAATGCACCTAACTACAAAAAAAAAAAGGGAAAAATGCTAGAGGCAAAACAAACTTGAAGTTTACAAAGTCTGGTAGTCTATTTTCCAAATGTGACTGGGTTTTGTTACCTTTTACATTCTAGATTGGTTCACAGTTGGTTTTCATATATGCAATTATGACTCCATGTTATACCTTGCTTTCCTGCATGGCTAAGTGTGGTATTTTTACTCTTTGTTAACCTTAGGAATAACAGTTAAATGGATTTTTGGCTCTAATGGGTTGGTTTAATCTCTAAAAGGAGATCCTGAAATAAGAGTTCATAAGACCAGACATTGGTTCTAAACAATATATAGAGTTTGCAAATGGGTACCTATGAAATGAATCTTCCATAATGTTTGTATTCAATATAGAGCATCGGATGCACAGGGAATTATACATAATATAATGCTCATATTCTCTTCATTCATTAAAAGAATCTACAGAGGCAGGTTGGAACTTAATTCACCACTAGGTTTTAGTAACATGATGGGACATGAAATCAGATAAGAAAAACAATCAACACAAGCAGAATGAAAGTTCTGAATTAAAAAAGATCATATTCCTGTGGCAAAACCCCTGACAATTAAATTTATAATGAAGGAAGCAACTCCAAGAACTACAGGCACAGAAGGAAAATTGTGAGAAAAAATTTCCAACACATTCCATAAAAAGTCAGCAGGGTTTTATAGGAAACAATCAAGTTGACTGTAGAAAGAAAACATGCAACCAAAGAATTTATTCAGTTAACATCTATAATTTAACAAAATAACATATGTTCAAAGCCACTTTTCGAAGACAAATTAAAAGGCCCTTATGGACTACAAATTGCTAACTACTAATGTTCATTTAAAGAAACGGCAAATAACACTGGTGACAAACTAACCCAAGAGTGGCTGCTGTGAACACTGGCATCTGAAGGCTTTGTGTCAACCTTTCTTTAGACTTTGAAATCTTATCCACACATCTTAATCCAAATATAGGTGGAAGACATGCAGTAGAGAGTCGACTCTGTTTATATTTTTAAATATTAATATAAAAATTCCAAAAATATTTATGGGTGCAAATATTTGATGAAATTAAAACACAAATTTTTTAACCATATGAATCATCAGAAAACCTATATCAATTAGAAAATAATACATCCACAGTTGATATAGAAAGGAAGAAAACTTAGGAAATGCTAAATTTGATTGTACTAATTTTAAAGGTACAAATTGGAGAACATATTTATATGTATATGCAATATCTATAATATATATACATATTACATATATATACCTTTAGTTGTATATGTATATGTATTTATATACATACATGCTACATAAAGCTGAATTACTAATTATTATATTTTAGATTCATGTATTCTTTTATTTAATTCCAATAGTAATCTAAAAAATTCTGGAATTGTTTTAAAGAAATTTTTGCATTTCATTCAATAAAGCAACAATCCTAATCAGTCTCATAGTGCCCCTCATTATGGTTCTAGGGTCTTTTTAAAATCAATAATGTATGGCATATCTCTTTATATGTTCCTTTTTGCTTACCTTTGCTTATCAGTTTAGTAAAAGTTATTAAAGTAAGTATCATAAAATGATTTTATTTAAGAAGATTTTCTGTGTTGACCATATGCCAGGCACCATGTAAGGTGTGATGGTTAAAGTGGTGTAAAGGCAGCTGTGTCGCCTGCCTTTATGGAGATCTGAAACATTCTCATCACTAGAGTTACATTTCTTTACAAATTACCCTCTGATAACCTTTGTTCCCTCAAATGCATATGGAGCCTATCATCATCTCAGTTAACCTCCGAAGGATTTGAAATGCTACAACTCCTCCAGGCTACCTAATGGGCCTATTTCATTTGTGTCTGAACAATATCCCTTTGGAATTTACTATAAAGGCAACTTTTCAACTTCAAGGTGTCAGCTACTCAATCTATTTGACTGAGGATTCTTTGGGTTATCAGAGTCACCTCTGTTCATGCACGTTAGGCTGGAAGTCTTGAGGATTAAAAAAAGGACTCCTCAATTACCTCTCATCTTTGGAACAGCTCTCAGTCAATGACTGATGAAGAGTTCATGTATAAACACCCCAGCTTCCTCTTATCTAGTGTGGGATAACTCTGAAGCAAGTTTTCCACATGGACTTCCACTATTCAACAACAGGATTAAGCTCCAGTTTCCCACAGGGTAACCTGATTGATACTCATCCTTCAGTGGTTTCCTTCCTTTCCTTGTTTCATTTTTATGCTCCCCTGTCTCCACTACCTGGGTTTCCAGGGATCATTCCCAAATAAACAACCTATATCCAAATTCTCATCTCAATGGCTAATTCTGGGAGGATTCAAACTAAGACATCTTGCATCTCTATAAATACTTAGGGATATTGGTGAGAGCTGAGACCATATAAAGCTTTATTTGGATTTTCAAGAATAACAATTTAGGTCTACTCTAGTTAATGCATGATTGTGTGTCATTGGGTAGTTTTGGCTTTGAGTGGGACAAAGTCTAGGGAAACTAAACAGACACACAAACATACAAGCATATGTATATACAGAGCTAACACACACACACACACACACACTCTCACAAATATATCTCCACCCCAGCATCATCAATACCTCAAACTTATTATTGAATTGTGAATTTGAGTTGCAAGCTGTGATACAGATAATATAGGAAATTACTTGATTAACAGGATCTACAGTTGCTATAGTGGAATAAAAGATAGTTTATAGATAGACCTTTAGTAGAATCGCTTTTGTTTAATGAGGTCTCTATTTTTCTGTCTACTCTAAGTTGAGTGGCTATTCTGAACCAAACGTTTAGTTTTTTATTCTGTTCTGTGCTCAGAATGTGGCATTCTCACCTTAGAAAATAAGAGCGGCTTCATTACTTGGTCATTCCTGGAAATTCCCAAGAAATAACTAAGATGGATCCTGACAACTGAAGCAGACATCCTAATGCAGACCAGACCAATGAGAGTTTTCTCAAAAGTGAAATACAGAGAACAGAGACCCTCTGATCTGTTGAACCTCAAGTTCTTGTTCTTTGATGAAATTGCTGTAATATCTCATAGCCTGCTGTTCGCTTTTGGTTATTAATTCTCAGTGTATAACAGTATAAAACAGCAATTTCCTGGGTGGAAGGGGAAAAAATGTCAGCTCATTTACTTCTTCATTCCCTTTTCCAGTGTTGGAGGACAGTGGAGGGATTGTGGGAAATAAAAAAGTTTATACTTAGCTGTGCACACATTTGCACTGTATTTGTTGACTTCCACAGTTTTCTTGACTAACACTGCGTTTTACAATGGTGTGCTAGCTTGCTGTAGACACTCATGACATTTTCAGATGATTCTGCAAAGATCTACATAGTAAGGACCCATTTTGTTGCTCTTAGAAATATCTCAAGATATGTCTGGCTCCCACTGTTTGCAAGTGTGTTTGTATATGGTATATTTGGTGTATTTTTGTCTGATTTTATTTTATTTATCTGAGATGGATTCTTGCTCTGTTGCCCAGGCTGGAGTGCAGTGGCGAGATCTCAGCTCGCTCACTATAACCCCCACCTCCCGGGTTCAGGCAATACTCCTTCCTCAGCCTCCTGAGTAGCTGGGATTATAGACAAGCACCACCACACCAGCTAGTTTTTGTATTTTTAGTAGAGATGGGGTTTCATCATGTTGGTCAGCCTGGTCTCAAACTGCTGACCTCATGATCTGCCCGCCTCTGCCTCCCAAAGTGCTGGGATTACAGGCATGAGCCATCGCACCAGGGCTTGTCTGATTTTTTTGATCCTAGTTGCCAATTCCCAAGTAACAAGAAAATATCTTGCTGAACATTTTATATATGACTATGTATCTGAGTATGTGTGTGTGTGGAGGGCGTATAGTTCTACATATTTGAGCTTTCGCTTCAGAAACTGATTTTTAACAAATTCTTTTGCTGTCTTATTAAAACCTGATATTTATTAATACCTATCTCATAGTAATTAGACCAAATGGACCCTATTTGACTCTTAAATTCTGGTACTTAGAATGAATAAAACCATGAAATCACATCGCCTTTATCCTCTACGTCTCAAAGCCTTACAAAATGCAATTTAGTTCTATGTTAATATAATGTGTTGAGCAAACCCACAAATAGAAGCCTGATCTAGGATTGAAAGCGAGATTAAATATATCTCTGAATAAATCTTTCCTGTCAATTCTCATGGTGAGTGAAAATTAGAGTCTAGTAGGAGTCAGAGTCAGCGGCAGATAAGCAACTTCCCTCTGGGAGAGACTCATTCACAGCAGGGTGATGATATCCTGGTTTCCCACTGACTAGCAGACTTCACCAAAAGAGACACCTGTCACATAGGAATGAGGCCAGTGGGCTTACACAGAAATCTTTTCTCTTTCTGACTTTCTCAGTTCCCATTTGCTGCTGTAAGAATGTTCTGAAATAACATTGCCATTTCACAATTATTACACCCAAAGTTTTGTTTTGTGAGGTAAGACAGATGTTGGAAAATGATACAGAAATACATGCAAACTTGTCTATAAAAAACCTACATAAATGAGAAAAAAAAATGTCCTACACATTTAAAAGGTTGTTGTCTTGCCTAAGGAGTCAGTTCAAAAAGTGGCTGGAAGAGATTTTAAATTAGTCATATAATTTCTTTAAAAGTAAAGATCAAATGGGATGACAAACAACAACAACACCAAGAAATTTATCTTACAGGTTAAGATTTAATAATTATTTACTTTTTTAAGTCTTTGCAAAGACTTGAAATTAATTTTAAAATGTTGATTTCAGCAATAAAAACAATACGCTACAGCATGAAACCTATTTTGTGCCACAGACTTTTAATCAAATTGGTAAATAAAAATACTAAGAATGGAAACATTTTTATGGAGTGAAAAGACCAGAAAAGAAAACTGATAAACTATTTGGAAGGACCTCATATATTCTTAATCAAGATATATGTATTTGATCAAATTATTTATTTCATGCAGCAGTTCTATGTAGATATATCCTTGGTTGTTTTGTGGTTTTAGCTGATTTTCTGAATACTTTCATTTAAAATATATTACCAGTGCAAAGTAAGATAACATACCTTCCTTTGAGAGTCAGATGTTAAGTTATTCTATTTGTTTTATTTATGTTTTAAGGTATTTGTCTCATTCATCAAGAATAATGTTAACCACAGTCTTTAGGAGACAGAGACTAAGCCGTTCAAATGAATGACTATAAAGTGAATAGCTTGTGCCAAAGGATGATTCACTTGATTTAAAACACATTTGTAGAACAAATTCTGGAACTGTGCTCACTTGCTAATTTTCTCTTTTGTGATTTCCCTTCTCTTTCGTAGGTTGGCACTCAAAACCAGCATCTAGACAGTGCCAAGTTAGATGAGGTAGTTAAGAGCATTCCTGAAGTGACACATATGCCAATTGCAAATTGCAAAGTTTCTTTTTTTCAATTAGAAGGAATAAAATGTGTGTGTGCTATATACAAGAAAAGCTGTTGCATTTTAAAAAATATATTGGAATATAAAGAATTGAACCTAAGCTTGAGGGGGAGGGGGAGGCTGCTAGAAGTAACCTCTAGTCTCCATCACACTATAAAGCCTTTAAGTCCTAAATTTGTATATGAAGCCTCTCCAATACTAAGTCATGACTAGTGAAGCTATGAGTTGTCCTAGGAACTCCTGTTTTGACATACCCTGTCTTCTTGTCAGCACATCCCACTGAGGCTGACTGGTTCCAAAATCTTCAGATGGATCAATCCATAGATTCCAAGATGGGCAAATGTCAATGCCAATTTTATCTGACTCTTTCAGACCAGATTGATGATAAGTTATGCAGAAACTTGTGGTGACAATTTTTCTTTCCTCCCTGTGTCCGCTACAATGGTTTTAACTTTTTTTTTTTTAAGCTTTTGGATAACTACCTAGGCTAGAAGTACATCATAGAGAATTGCCCTAGAAAAACAACTAGTTTTATAGTAAAGCCCACCCCAGACATATTCTAGTAACTCTTCAAATGTTCCATCATTCAGAAACTGTTTCTCTTCAACATAGGTAGGCAGAGTTGACTAGGATATAAAAAATTTCTATATAATACATTAGCCAGTCTTAAAACCTTGCCACTTGTCAATCTCAGGCATATGCATGTGTGTGTGTGTGTGTGTGTGTGTGTGTGTGTGTGTGTGTGTGTGTGTGAGAGAGAGAGAGAGAGAGAGAAACTGTGCCTTAAACAATACACTAAATAGAGGAAGAAAATCTCTTCCCATTAACAGACTTCCCATAAACAATCTAAATGTGCCACACCGTATAGTTGTGGATTACTGAACTAGAGGAGGCACTGGCTGACAGTCAGAGAGAGAAACTCTACAAACCTCCTTATAAGGAATACTAATATACCAGCCCATGCATTATCTTATATTATGAACTCTTCCTCAGTTTACCTGGTAGGTGGACCCAGAATAAAAAGGTTTTTATACAATAGGTACCAAAAAGACAAAGACAGTTAAGAGCATGCTGATTAAATGAGTAAAGAGAGTAATCCTTCAGAGAAACTTAAAAACATGAGAACAGATAAAAGATCTTTTTATTTAAATGTGCTTAAGTAGAATTTTATGGTGACTGTAGTCATTGATACAAATTATGTCTCAAAATCATCAGCCAAAATCAAGTTTAAACAAAAAATCTCTGGAATGAAAATAAACAAAAACTATGAATAACTAATATGAAGTTTTTTAACACAAATCCATAATGACTATAGAAACTTGATTACTCAGATAACTTGACTACCTTGAAATATTTATTTTCATACCATTTAAGGGCAGATGTAATAAAATTTTCATATTCATTTAAAAATTCCTTGATAGTTCTATTTTCTTACTTTATGCCCATTACCAAACTGCAGATGCTTTGTCTAGGTGCACAAAAAAAGATGAAAAATGGCAGTACCAGTTTGAGAGGCTACTGCACAGTTTTATTTCATGGCTTAGCAACTTCTTAATACTTTACCCAATTCCCTTGACAACTGTTTCAGGTAATTTGACTTTTTAGCTTCTCCTTTCTGCCTTTCTTCTCAATGTTGAGAGAAAGAGACTTCCTTATTTATTTCTACTTTGCTGTGGATCTCATTTCTTCTTACCATTTCTTGAGTCCTCAAAAAACCCAGCCTTTCTTGTCGTTAAGTAGCTAATTCATATTCTTCTTCCCTTCCATGGCATGCTTCACTATCCCAGGAAACGATGGCTAAGAATGTGGCCACAGCTGTCAGATTACTTGAGTTCAAATCGTGACTCAGCAACACCAGTGTGAACTAGGCTTCTTACTTCACATCCTTGCCTCAGTTTTCCACATTGAAAAACGAAAAATAATGGTTGCTAACTATGAAGATTAATTTTATGTGTCAGTTTGGGCTAAGGGATGCCCAGATTGCTGATGAAGCATTTTTTTCTGGGTGTGTCTATGGAGGTGTTTCTAGAAGATACGGACATTTTAATAGATGGACCGAGTTAAGATCTATCCTCATTAAGGTGAGTGGGCATCATCCAACCCATTGACGGCCTGAACAAGGCAGAGGGACAGTGAATTTGCTCTTCTTCATGAGCTGAGAAGCCTATCTTTTCCTGCCCTCAGATATTGAAGCTCTTGCTTCCTGGGTCTGCTAATTCTAAAGAATTTTACCATCAGACCCTCCAGTTTTCAGGCCATGGACTTCATATTGGAAGTTACACTGTTGACTCCACTGGTTCATAAGCCTTTGGCCTCAGACTGAAATGTATCAGTCTTTTCTAGTTCTCTAGCTCTCAGACAGCAGATTGTGGGACCTCCTGGACTCCGTAATTGTGCTGATAAATCCCCATAATAAATTCTCCTCTTACATATTTCGATATAACCTACTGGTTCTGTTTTTCTGGAGTGTCCTAACTAATATACTATCTTACAGTTTTGCTTTGTCTTTTTTTAATTAATGAAGATTGATTAAATAATGTACTCTAACGTTTATGATTCAAATTATGTCCCTAAATTTTACTCAATTGTCTCTTAAAATAATAATTTAAAAAAACCCATACCTCTATGACTACCAACAGCACACACTCTAGCATTCTGATCTAATTATATGAAACCTCTAGGACTGAAGTATCCCACTCAGCTCTTTTTCTTACAGCTCTCTCACTTAAAATTTATATTAAAATACCTATTGGATAAGGCCCAAGTTAGCCACTCTGAAGGAGACAAATGTGGGCCATGCCTTGGTCATGCCCTCAAGGAACCCAGAGTATAGTAAGAAAGATTAAATGCATATGAAATACCATTCTAATACAAATTAGAATACAAGAGCACTGTAAGAGAAATACAGATAAGCAATTCTATAGCGCTATGGGAGTTCTGATAAAAACACAACCATTCCCAGCTGAGAAGTATTAGAGAAAAATTAACGAAGTGCTGGTGCTTAGTCTGAGTCCTGCAGAATTAAACATTTTAAACATATGCATATAGAATAAGTGTATTTTAAGTGAAGGTTACCAAATTTTCAAAATGTCCTGGAGAATAGGAAGGAGTTTACATTTATCTTTATGATAAGGAGTAAAGGAAATGATGATTGGAGGTTTGTGTGATGCAACATAGGAGGAACCTTAATTTTTAGACTAAGAAGGTTTTTTTTTTTTTCCTGTATAGTGGAAACCATCATTTAAAGCAGCTAGGTTATGTGACCGAAACTGTATGCCAATGACAGTAATCTAGCAACGATGTTATCAAGAGTTCAGCAGACATGATAAGGCCAGGTGCCTGTCTTTGAGGAGTCACTTCATCTGTAAGAGAGAAACTTAGTCCTATGGGGGTACACAGGAGGCCTGCTTACTCTAGTGAAGAAATGGGAAGCATTCTGCAGGAAGTGACCCGTGAACTGATTTTTGAGAGATGAGAACTGAACCAGGTGAAGAAGAGACATAGTAGAAAATTCTCTAAGTGTATATAGATTAAATAGACTTTAAAAGCCATGAAACTATAGTGAATTATGCAAGTTTACAAGAAAATGTATTCAAGGAGCATAAAGTGGAGAGGTATCAATTGACAGGTAGCCTTGAAACAAGTCATGGAGAGGTTTGTAAGTCTGTAAAACACTTCGATCAAGGTACTTTGTAAAACAGATGAGGTGGAAATGCAGCTGCAGACTAGTGGCTGTAAACAAGATGATGATGAGAACCTGAAGTTAGTCATATCAAGTGAGAAAGAAAGGATGCTATAAAAATAGAAGAGACTTTGTGCTGGTGGAATCTATAGGACATGCTAACTGACTACATCTTCATTCAACAGACACGTTTTTTTAGTACCTAACACATTTTAATCGCTAAGGGAATACATCAACAATACACTAATGAAAAAAGTGAACAACTCCCCACCCTCGTGAGGCTTATATTCCTTGAGGAGGACTGAGAAGGCAAAAAGAGAATAAGGTTTCATAAATGACTTTGTAGATGACTGTTTCCCAGTTAAAATCTGGGCTTTGATTCCAAAGCTGACTCTGTCTATACTCAGCAGGTGTCTGCTGGGGTTCCCAAGATCATTTCTTTGATGCTATTTTAAAATTAAATTCCATGCTCTATTATCCACCCCTTTTCTCTTCAACTTCCATGACTCTCATGTATACAACTTATACTGAGGATCTTTCCCAAGAATCAGATCTTAGTGGTCAATTGTTTATGTTGTACAATCACCTGCACAAAATACCTATTTTTTGCCTTAATTTCATAAATTTTAAAATGCTATATATTATCATGCATTCATGTTTTTGATCTTGATCAATGGCTTCATTATCCTTTATTCCACATGTATTTAAATGATGCTCGTGTTTGACTGAGGAACAATTCCCCCTTGCTCCTTTATTCAGTTCTGGTCACCTTGTCCTCTGTTCCCTCTGCCTGTTGGTATTGTGGATGCTGAGTTGGTTCAGGAACCAAAATGAACTCAATATGTGTAAATATTCCCTTAAACTGATGAGCACAATTTATTGGTGCTGGTTTCCTTTTTTTCCCCCGAATGCATGACACAGAACTGGTCATGGTTTGAATTATTCTGGTTTTAATCTCTGAAAGGTCATTTTCCTCCTTTCTCCAGGTTTATTTCAGACCTTTATAATTTCTCCTTTAGGTTATCATTAATGTGTTAACTGGTTTATTTTCCTTGCATCGTCATTTATTTTTCTAAGTCATAGGCCTGATTATGTCACTTTTCTACATAGAAATCAACAAGTGTTTCTGTTAACCATCTCATCCGAAATCATCTATACAATACACGAGCACCACTACCTATGAAATGAAGAAAGAAATACCCATGCATTTCTGTCCAGGTGAAGAAATTGCATGACAGCCTCTGTAGGGAAATGGGCTTTCTGTTTCAAGAGCAGGTAGGAGGCAGAGACCTTATTCAAGGACGTCAGTCATTCCACTTCGTCCTCTGTTTCTCTCTACTTGTTGGTATTGTTGACGCTGATTAGGTTGAGGAACCAAGAGGAAGTCAATACGTGTAAATATTCCCTTAAACGGATGAACACAATTTCATAGTGTTATTTTTTTGTAGAATGCATGACACAAAACTGAGTACTAAAGAGCAGTGTTGCAGCAACATTAGTCTATGTTTCCAAGTCTGGCAGGGCACTTGCTGCACAGACAAAGTCAAGAGTTGTCCTGTGGAAAATCAAACCAAGGTGAAAAGCTATGTATCTGCTCTTAGGCCTTTAGCCCCTTTATTTACATTATGTTTCATATCCATGACTAAACATGTTTGGAAATGTGCATGGCCACTTCAGTGGACTAACAAAATCCCCCCCAGAAAAGTATAGACCTCAAGCCACCTTTCCAGCAAATATTGCCCTTTCAGTCCTCCCCTTTCTGCCTCAGCTGAAAGGCTATACCTGAGGCGACAATGATCTTCCAGACCTCTTTGTTCCTTTTCCCTGTCTTCAATGTCCTGGCTTCTGTTAAATCCTTATTTACCTTTAATTGTCCACCTCAAACCCCACCTCTTCGATTAAACCTTTCACTATTCTTAGACAGAAAATAATCATTCTTTTTCTTTATTATGATGTGTTTTCTTTGCACAAACTATATTTAGTTGAATAAATGTTGAGATAATTATAAAGTCATTGAGGCTAGCAAGTAGGTATTAGCATTATCTTCCATCACAACATACAGCACAGTGTTGGTCACATAACAGTATTCAACAAATATTGCTGGAATTAAGTTAAATAACTACATTTCATTGTCAGCAAGTATAGTCATTTTATAAAACAAATATTAAGGAAATCTTTTAAAAGTAGCAGAGATTAGTGAAACACAGAAGAAAAGATACTCAGTATTAATTAATGAACAGTTTTAAGTACAATCTTTATATTACACTGACTGACTAGCTCAGCATTACTTTTCAACAGGTTTGAAAAGAAATTAAATTCAAATAGATGTTACAATTCTTCAGAATTAAATATATTTAGAGGATATTGATGAGATAATGACAATATCTTAAATTTGCATGAAGTCTAGAGAAAGTGTTGCCTTTTTGAGGCCAAGGTATTATTAGTATAAACAACTCTGGTTATGTAACAAGGGCTTACTCAATTTCTTTTTTTTTTTTAATTTTATTTTTTATTGCATTTTAGGTTTTGCGGTACATGTGAAGAACATGCAATATTGTTGCATAGGTACACACGTGGCAGTGTCATTTGTTGCCTTCCTCCCCTTCACCTATATCTGGCATTTCTCCCCATGCTATCTTTCCCCAACTCCCCACCCCGCACTGTCGTTCCCCTATTTCCCCCCAACAGACCCCAGTGTGTGATGCTCCCCTCCCTGTGTCCATGTGTTCTCATTGTTCAACACCCACCTGTGAGTGAGAACATGTGGTTTTTGATTTTGTGTTCTTGTGTCAGTTTGCTGAGAATGATGGTTTCCAGGTTCATCCATGTCCCTACAAAGGACACAAACTCATCATTTTTGATGGCTGCATAGTATTCCATGGTGTATATGTGCCACATTTTCCCTGTCCAGTCTATCATTGATGGGCATTTGGGTTGGTTCCAGGTCTTTGCTATTGTAAACT
>CAUYQU010011607.1:0-48184 GCA_963574635.1 Cheracebus regulus | reverse complement strand
TTTTATTGTACTTTAGGTTCTGGGGTACATGTGCAGATCATGCATGATTGTTGCATAGGTACACACATGGCAATGTGGTTTGCTGCCTCCATCACCCTGTCACCTACATTTGGCATTTCTCCCCATGTTACCCCTCCTCCACCTCCCCACCCCCCTTCACTGTCCCTCCCTTGGCCCCCCTCAACAGACCCCAGTGTATGATGCTTCTCTCCCAGTGTCCATATGTTCTCATTGTTTAACATCCACCTATGAGTGAGAACATGCAGCGTTTGATTTTCTGTTCTTATGTCAGTTTGCTGAGAACGATGGTTTCCAGATTCATCCATGTCCCTACAAAGAACACGAACTCATCACTTTTTATGGCTGCATAGTATTCCATGATGTATATGTGCCACATTTTCCTTGTCCAGTCTATCATCGATGGGCATTTGGGTTGGTTCCAGGCCTTTGCTATTGTAAACAGTGCGCTATGAACATACGTGTTCATGTGTCTTTATAATAGAATGGTTTATAATCCTCTGGATATATACCCACTAATGGGATTGCTGGGTCAAATGGAATTCCTATTTCTAGGTCCTTGAGGAAGTGCCACACTGTCTTCCACAATGGTTGAACTAATGTACACTCCCACCAACAGTTTAAAAGGGTTCCTATTTTTCCACATCCTCTCCAGCATCTGTTGTCTCCAGATTTTTTAATGATCGCCATTCTAACTGGCATGAGATGGTATCTCAATGTGGTTTTGATTTGCATTTCTCTAATAAACAGTGATGATGAGCATTTTTTCATATGTTTGTTGGCCTCATATATATCTTCTTTTGAAAAGTGTCTGTTCATATCACTTTTGAATGGGTTCATTTGTTTTTTTCTTGTAAATCTGTTTTAGTTCTTTGTAGATTTTGGATACTAGCCGTTTGTCAGATGGGTAGATTGCAAAAGTTTTTTCCCATTCTGTTGGTTGCTGGTTCACTCTAATGATTATTTTTTTTTTTTTTTTGCTGTACAGAAGCTCTGGAGTTTAATTAGATGCCATTTATCTATTTTGGGTTTTGTTGTCCATGCTTTTGGTGTTTTAGTCATGAAGTCCTTGCCTATGCCTATGTCCTGAATGGTTTTGCCTAGGTTTTCTTCTAGGGTTTTTATGGTGTTAGGTCTTATGTTTAAGTCTTTAATCCATCTGAAGTTAATTTTAGTGTAAGGTGTCAGGAAGGAGTCCAGTTTCTGCTTTGTGCACACTGCCTGCCAATTTTCCCAACACCATTTATTAAACGGAATCCTTTCCCCATTGCTTGTTTTTGTCAGGTTTGTCAAAGATCAGATGGTTGTAGATGTGTAGCATTGCCTCCAGGGCCTCTGACAACAGATATTTCCAAAGGGTAGATCCTCAAGCATGGCCTGCATATTCACTGGGACTGTCTACTGTGTTTCTTACACTGGGAAAACAAGTCTCCAGCCAAAAAAAAAAATCTCAGGTCCCTTGATTTCATTTGGGTCAATAATTTATGGATTATTGACAAACTTATCTTAAATTTCTCAAACAAAAAAGAAAGTTTAAATACAGAGAAACAATCTGTGTTTCCCTCTGATAGCATCTCTGTGTTTAGTCTGCCCAGAGTCTTGAACACATCCAGGAGAGGTGAAAGGAAGGAAATATATCATAACTGACAGTTACTGGGAAAATTGGGTGGAGACTGCAGTGAGCATTACGTTAGTGGTAGAATGTCCACCCGTGATGTGAAAAGCAGAAGAGAACCAAGTTTTGTTATGAAGTGGCTGCCTCTGCAGCCTAGGGGGTGTAGGCTTGCTGTTTCTATTATTTGGGTTGCTGAGGCTGGTTTGCCCTGCTCTTCCATCTCCTTGGGAGGGTTTAAAGGAGAACTTAGATGGGCACCTACCATTTGCATATCCAGGTGCTGTTCCTTCGTCCAGATATTCCAGTGGTGTCCCAGTGGCGAAGAGTAGACCTGTATTCTGCCTTAGACAAGAGAATTGCACTTATACTTTGAAACATATTTCATATATGCTCCGTAAGCCTACGAATCTCCTTGGAATTTTGTTCTGTCTGAGTCATTGCTCACAGAATTTCTTTAGATCATTTATCGGGTGACAGGCAGCAGTCCCAGAAACAATCACTGCATGCCAGTGAGCTCAAAGAAACAAGCATAGGGTTTGTCAGCCCAGCAGCCACGGTGCCCTTCTGGAAACAGCCTGCTCCTGTGAGGTGGATCAGCCCCCGTTTTGTGCCTCTGCAAGTAAGTCCCCAGTGACAAGGCAATGGTGTGTTTTCTCCTACTGTTCCCATATCCAACTCTGATCTACAAACACCATCTGAATTCAGCTTTGTTACATGGCTTATGACTGAGTCCCTCAGTCTTCAAAGATCTTGTTGAGGTCAAACCCTGTGGAATTTCAGCAACGGCTCTCAGGGAGAGAAGCCAGGCACTGTGGATCCAGCCGATGGTAGAAGAAAGAGCCTGGTCCTCCAGTTTCTCTTTCACAAACCTTGAAGTTCCCTGGACAAACGTAGCTAGTGCACATGGCAGGGATTTCCCTTGTCCCTTCTGAGACTGCAGTGGGTCATAATGTGTTGTCTGGATGATGCATAAATTACCAAGCACGGGAAGGTGCAGCCCTTTGAAGGGTCCGGGACTTTCCAGACAGATGTGGCTCGGGGTCCAGAAGGCTCCTGTGACCACAGCCATTTCAGAAGCACGTTACAGCCGGACAAGGGAGTGGTGACAAATTCATTTATCTGTGAATAGACACAGAGTGGTGACAAGTTCATCTATCTGTGGGTAGCCACAGTTGTTTGGATTTCCTTCTAAGATGAACAAGCTAGCATTTCTGAGGAGCGAGCTTGTTATTTAGAATGGGCCCACTTGTCACCAAACTTCAATGCAGTGCAGACCACTGTGCGGTTTTGTCTTCAGCATTTTCAGGGGGACTGTAATTGAAATACTTTTGCTCCTTGTCTTTATCTGCTGACTTGTTTATAAGAGGCAGCATCCCCACCTATTGACGGACAGACTGAGAAACAGCAAAGTTCGGTGATTTCTAATGTGACTCAGAACTAACCATGTGGCAGTTGATTGTCTGATGTGTGAGTGGGATCTCAGCTCAGCAGATGTCCTGCCAAGATTGTCACTAGAATCCAGCGTTACCACTCCCAGTTGTCATGCCACATACAAGCCCGTGATGTGAAAAGCAGAAGAGAACCAGGTTTTGTTATGAAGTGGCTGCCTCTGCAGCCTAGGGGGTGTAGGCTTGCTGTTTCTATTATTTGGGTTGCTGAGGCTGGTTTGCCCTGCTCTTCCATCTCCTTGGGAGGGTTTAAAGGAGAACTTAGATGGGCGCCTACCATTTGCATATCCAGGTGCTGTTCCTTCGTCCAGATATTCCAGTGGTGTCCCAGTGGCGAAGAGTAGACCTGTATTCTGCCTTAGAAGTCATGGATACAAACGGGGTCTGCTTCAGCAGTCGGGTCCTAGCCAGGCAGGGCTTCCTCCTGTTCAGTGGCATGGGTGACCCAGAAACCAGTAATAAAGGAATGCAGCAATCTTGGCTAAACAATGAGGACAGTGACCAGAATCAGTGGATTCTGCCCAGGGACATCGTATTCATTTGGGGTGACTGTGGCCCCTAGGGGACACTGGCAATGTCTGGAGACTTTCTGGTTTTTGCAGCTGGAGCAGGGGCTCCTGGCATTGGTGGATATGGGTCAGGGAAGCTGGTCAGCATCCTGCAGTACACAGGACAGCCCCCACCACCCGCTACCCCAACAGAAGGTTGGCAAGCCCAAACTACAGCATCCTGTGGGTGAGGGCGGGTCTCATGTAGATAAAGGCCAGGAGGCCGATATTTTGGAGATGAGGGTGGAGTTTTTCTTCTTCACTGAGTTTCTGGTGAGTCCTTTAGCAACAGGATGATGATCTGACCAAGAGCTCAGTGTTTCCCCATGCTGCAGGGCAGTCCCTACCCCCACCCCGCTGTGACTGGGCCATGATTCTAAGTGCAGGTCCTTCTAAGAGGAGAGTGGGGCCAGCTTTTCACCTCTATGAAGGTCAGATGCAGAGCTTCAGAGTGAATATGGAATTGTACTTGTTCTCACATACTTGGAATAGCATTATATTTTGCTTTAACTTTTTTCTGCATTTTTTCAGGTTCCTAATGTTGCCATCATTGTTACCCTGAATCTTGTAAACTACATTTAAGATTATGCTTAAACCATTTATGCAAGTATATTCCCAGTCAGCACGATTGTCAGTTTTGCATTTATTTTGAGCCATGTTTTTAACTTGAGTTCCTACTCTATGCTGGGTACTGTGCTGAAGTTTGTGGGAAGTGGCAGCTAAAATTGGTCCTAATTTTAGCCCTAATTTTAGGACCAATTCTAGCTACCGCAACATCCAGCACAGTGCCCAGCATAGAGCAGGGGCCCAGTTAACATGGGCTGAATGACAAGCTGGATTCCCAGGCTTGTCCCTCCCTCTCAACTTTGGCAAACAACACTGGAAGGTCCAAGATCCTTCACTGGGGCAGTCAGGCCTTGGGCGGGAAGACACTGCCCCTCTTCCTTCTCACACACGTACCACACCACGTCCATCCTCGCGCACGCCACGCCGCATGGGTCCTTGCGCACGCCACGCAGTGTCAGGCTGGACTTGCTTGATGCAGGCACTCCGCCAGTGCCCCCTGCCAGTGCTCTGATGGTTGAATGAGAAAAGCTTTTATGTTCCCTCAGCGCTTCCTCTTCCTTTTATCAGACACTGTAGATGAACAGATGTGCCCTACTTTCTAATAACTACAAGCCATTTTATTAGGATGAAACAGCTAAGTAATCTGATGTAAAATTAAAGTCCGCCTTTGTTTTTATAACCAATCCTGGGAGAGTAGTGGTAGAAGATGAAATTGTATAGGACTTCAAAATAGCGTGACATGTAGCTGCAGAGCGCCCTTCATTTAAAATAAGATTAAAATAGAAGTAATGATTAAGTGTTGAAGGTAATCGTGATGCAGAAGGATTAAAAGGAAGGGGAGGGGTGTATTTGAAAGAAAAAGTAATATTCCTATTCAAGGATGCTGTATTCACTATAAGAATTGAAAGAGGGAATTGTTTTTATTTTATTCTTAGGTCTTTATGGCCTAACGTAATTAGGTACATATTCTAGATAGTACTGATTTGTATAAATGGGAGGATTCCTGGCGTTATATTGATGGGAGAATATATAGGAATATGTAAATATATACAGTTGGCACTTGAACAACATGGGGTTCAATTGTAAGGATCCACTTCTGCAGTGTTTTTTCAATGAGTATATTGGAAATTTTTTTGGAGATTTGTTACAATTTGAAGAAACTCACCAACCACATCGCCTAGAAATATTGAAAAAATAGGAAAACGGTAAGTCAGAATGCATAAAGTATACATAGATGCTAGTCTATTTTATCATTTTCTATAAACTATACACAGATTTATTACAAAAAGTTAAAATTTATCAAAATTTGTGGGCTCAAGCGCAAACCATACATGGCGCCATCTGCAGTTGAGATTAATGTAAACATAGAAGCACATTAACTCATAGCTGCATGAAATTAACTGTGGTGAATCCTGCACTACTGTGAGTTCCACAGCCACCTTACATTGCTGCGGTAGCAAGGTCAGGTGTCGGAAGGACCTGCTTTAAACGCCCTGTGACACTCGTCATCTCGGCGGGAGCAGTCTGTCTCTCCAGGGAATTGGGAATCCAAGTAAAAAATGTCTCGTGGTTCTCACATATTTTTCACCCTGTTTAGTGCAGTACCATAAACCTTGAATAACACCATAGAACCCATGAGAAGTGCTACTAGGGACGCTGTGAGTGCTCCCAAGAAGTGGAGAAAAGTCATGACATGACCAGAAAAGTTGAATTGCATGATACGTGCCCCAGGTTGAGGTCTGCAGCTGCGAGTGCCCACCTTTCAGACAAACGATCCATCTGTGAACAGACAGCATAAACTCACTGCATCCAAAAATACAGTACCAAACACTAAATGTATTTTCTCTTCCTTACGATTTGCTTAGTCACATTTTCTTTTCTTTAGATCGTATTATTGTAAGAATACAGTATATAATACATATAACATACAAATATGTGTTAATGGACGGTTTCTGTTACCAGTAAGGCTTTAAGTCAACAAGAGGCGGTTAATAGTTAGGTTTGGGAAAGTCAAAAGTTATACGTGGATTTTTGTCTGCTTGAGGCGTCAGTACCTCTAACCCCAGGTTGTTCAAGGGTCGACCATCTACACATATCAGAGCTAATTCACTACAGAAATGTTAGCTTGTGTCACTAGTATCTTTCCTTCTCATAAGCTTACTACAGGTCCTTGAGAGGGCTCTTGACCATCTCTACTAATAATTCGAGTTTTATTTATTACAGATGTCATGATAGGCATAAAACTATGTTCCATCACTCAAGTACCAATTTTGCCGCCTTGACCCTCTTTCACAAAACACCAACATCGGTACATACGTGAAGAGAAAACTTACCAAGAGCTGAAGTTTCTGAGGCAGGAGCTGTAGGCGTTAATAGAATGGATGAGAGTCACAAGGATGATGAGAGCAGACACTTCATGCTCAGGACCTGTCAAAACTGCTATGAATGCTCCATATGTGTGAAGTCATTTAATCCTCACAGTGCCCCACAGTGTAATCATTTTCATTATCCCCGTGAGGGAACAGAAACTGAGAGCTGTCATCACATAGGAGAAGTCACAGCCAGTCAGTGGGAGAGCAGGTTCCCGTCCAAGCAGTCGGACCCCGAGTGCATGCTCCCAACCCCTCTCCGGCCCACCCACTCATCACAAGGGTGGGAACCCGGTGTTCTGTTTCAGCCAGATGCTCTGTGCACCTCAGAGTGCTCAGACCACGAAAGAATGAGGCAGCATTCAGAGCCGATGGGGCTGGGCAGTAAGGCTGGGCTTCAGAACAGATGGAAAGCTCGAGTCATGGGACCTGTGAGAGAAATGCATGTTTTGATACACAGCAAGGTTCCTAGGCTTTCAGGGGAAGGTGTGCCAGGTGCACGTGGAGCTCTATTTAAAATCGCACCTAAGTCTCTGGGTCTTACGAGTCTGGGTGTACCCCAGTGAAAGGCCCTGACCCCACCAAGTGGGCCACGGTTCAGCTGTGTAAGCACTGAGCGGCAGCCAGGCCACTTCCTCCAACTTCACCTCCAAGGGCACAGTGCACCTGGTTCCTCCAGCACTCAGCTGCGAGGTCCCCAGCCAGGGCCCCGGCCTCCGGCAGCTGCTCCAGCTTCCTTCCCCACAGCATTCAGGATGCTCTGTGTTCATGGGGACCTTTGTTTTCAGTCTGTGCTCCGAGGTCGCTGGCAGCGCTGACCCTGGCTCCTGTGGATCAGAGCCTGCTCCTCCTCGGGGCAGCACCTGGGCTTGTGGCCAAAACTGCATCTTGAAAGAACCCATGGCCTCGAGCTGGGCACCACGGTGAGCTGCACAGGACTCAGGGGAGCCTGTGTTCAGGCTGACTCCAGAGGATCCAGTACAGATCCTGCAAAGACTTCTAAGCCATTGAGAAAGCCACAGATGGCTCCGTCGTGGGGCTTCCCAGTGTCACATGGGGCGTTAGCTGCACCCGTCCCGGGGAAGAGAGGTGACTGTGCTGTGGAGTCAAACCACTGTGGCCAAACCTGGAAGGAGGAAGGTCAAGGCCAGTCCTGGCTTTTGAGATCAAAACACATTCTTTATAGCAAATTTGAAGCAAAGAGAAATAGCAGTTGAAGGTTCAGCTATGTGGAGGAGCAACGTGAACCGTCTCAAGAACGGCAGCGACGCAGAGACGGAGGCTTAGATGCCTTCACAGCCACAGCGGAAGCACAGAGAAGGGAGTGGGTTCACAGGCACAGAGGGGGGACGGGGAGCAGTTAAACACCATAGAAAAGAAAGAAAGCAACATTTAGATGGACAAGGAAGGGGACAGGGCAGCTTTGGTAACAGATTGCATGACTGAGGAAAATGGGGGCATACATTTCCCTTCAGAAGAAAGGGACTCAGAGAAGACGGGAAATGACAGACTCGCCTGCCAGAACAGCAGCTCTGTCCAGCCTTCTCTGCACAGCCATTCTCTAATCAAGGAGGCTCCTCAGTGCCATTGGTTGGGCATTTCTATCTCCTGGAAACATACACTGGGAAGTTGCCTTTCTGGATGACTTAACCCTTTGCCCGTTTTCCCCAAGAATGCTCATGGGCGGTGCCTGCAGCTGCAGCGTTTGCCCCAAGATCACTTTGCCGTAAAATATCTCGCTTTTATTATTTGTGCATCACTCTAGTACATCGACTTTGGAGACACAGGACATCATTCTGTTGATAGCGTTCCATTTTTAGTAGTGGCATTTCCATTTACAAAGTACACTCATCGACAACTGATGATGTCAAATCCTAGAAAACAGCATTCCTACCTACATAGGATGTTAACTTCATTCTTAACAGTTGTTGGTTCAAGATTCATTTGATGAATCCAATTTTTTCAAAATAGACAATTCTGTTGATTCAGACAATTGTGATACTAGTTCCATTTGGAAATAACTCCAATAACAGTTTTTACATTTTATTGTCATATTGAAAATCAGTCAGATTTCCTTCTGCCTCTGTGAGCGTGTTTATGTAAAATTAAATGAGCGCTGGCAGAGAGCTGCACTTTCTTTTTTCCAAATGCAAAGGGGTTAATGTGATTGGCTCATGGGTTTGTTTCTCAGAAGCTCAGCCCCTCCCAGCAGGCATGTTGGAGGACGATCATCAGCAAGAAAGTGTGGGAGGACCGTCATTAGCAAGAAGGTGTAGCCTGCGCCTCCTGCCCACGGCGTGCCCCTGAGCCCATCTCACTGGCTCCCACCTACCAGCCTAAACTTGGTTCTGATTCTCCCTGGTCTTTCCACATGGGCTTGTTTCTTATTGTCGATGTAATACATTACCACACATCTAGTGGCTTAAAACAACCTCAGCTTATCCTCTTCTAGCTCTGGAGGTCAGAATTCCAAAATCCGTCTCACTGGGCTAAAGTCCAGTGTCCACAAGGCTGGTTCCTCCCGTGGGGTCTGGGGACTGAGAGTGGATACAGAAGCAGATGGTGGCCAGGCCGGGTGCCCAGCAGTCTGACCTGCACCTGCAACTAGCCCCTTTATCTACAGTACACAGCTTGGGAGGCCAGCGGCTGTGTCAGGCTGGCAAGAAGCCAGATTGCTATCTCTAGTGACAATCCAGGAAGCTGAACTATGACTTCTGTGACAGTCAGCCCCACATGGCCAGGACCTGATGAATGACTGACAGCTTCCTAAGTTCTGTTCCTGCTTCCAACTCAGGACCAACCGAGAGCACAAATGTTCACCCGAAGCCCACAGGATGCCCGACCTTAGTTCCCCGCCTCCGTCTTCTGCCGCCAGCAGTCTCCTTCACCCACATCATCTTCCTACGGCACGTTCCCCTGCGTGGGGCATTCACTGTCTGTGTGCACAGCCCCGTGAGGACATCTACCCAGGGGAGCAAAGGCTTTGTTTTGTTTTTGCTGTAGTTCCGGCACCTCAAAAAAGTCAGGCACATGGCAGGAACTCACTCCATTTTAGCAGATGATGAAGAGGCTCCTCATTTTCATGTAGCATAAATACTTGGTAGCGAAAGGCTAAATGTTGATGAAAAGAAGATATATGGCCAGGAGCAGTGGCTCACGCCGTAATCCCAGCACTTGGGGAGGCTGAAGCAAGTGGATTACAAGGTCAGGCATTCAAGACCAGCCTGACCAACACGGTGAAATCCCATCTCTACTAAAAATACAAAAAAAAATTAGCCGGGCAGGGTGCTGTGTGCCTGCGTGCCTGTAATTCCAACTACTCAGGAAGCTGAAGCGAGAGAATCACTTGAACCAGGAGGCAGAGGTTACAGTGAGCCAAGATCGTGCCACAGCACTCCAGCCTGGGGAACAGACAGAGCGAGACTCTGTCTTAAGAAAAAAAAATGCCGGGCACAGTGCCTCATGCCTGTAACCCATCACTTTGGGAGACTGAGGCGGGTGGATCACCTGAGGTCAGAAGTTGAAGACCAGCCTGGCCAACATGGCAAAACCTTGTCTCTACTAAGAATAAAAAAATTAGCCAGGTATGGTGGCATATGCCTGTGGTCCTAGCTACTCGGGAGGCTGAGGCAGAAGAATTGCTTGAACCTGGGAGGCGGAGGTTGCAGTGAGCAGAGATTGTGCCGTTGCACTCCAGCCTGGGTGACAGAGTGAGACTCTGTCTCAAAAAAATAATAATTAATTAAAAATAAATAAAAGAAAAATATGAGTCAGAAGCTTTACTTCAAATCTGAATTTTTTAAATCAGGGTTTATCACATACTTGTTCAACAGAGTACTTCATGACTTCGGAATGCCTTTCATCCTGCAGCAGTCCCCTTGTTCAGGAAGCTGGTTACTTTTTTCATTCACTGAGACTTTTTATTGGGCGTTTTTCCTTCGACAGACACAGGGCAAGGTGACAGCACAGACCTGCTCCAGGGAGCTCACAGCTGAGCCATTTAGGAATTGTGTCAATGACAGAACCAGAAACTACACCAAAAAGTGGAATGCAACTCCAGAATCTGAAATTAAATGAGCTGTACAGTTGGTTTAGTGCTTTCTCTTGGCCTATGGTATCTTCAGACACGTGGCACCAACATATATGCCCATTCACTGACAGTTCCACTCGTAAATTTCTCTTCAATTGTCTGCAAGGCCATGCTGGAGAAGGAGACTGCTCAAGCTCAGTGGGGCCATTTTCCCAGAAAGAAGCACATGCCTTAAGACACAGCTACTCCACCTTTTCAGTAGCGAATTTTTGTTGTTATGTTATTAAGACTACCTTAGGCCGGGCGCAGTGGCTCATGCCTGTAATCCCAGCACTTTGGGAGGCCGAGTCTGGCAGATCACCTGAGGTCAAGAGTTCAATTAATTCCAAGTTCTCTTAAAAAAAAAAAAACGACTTCAAGACCAGCCTGGTGAACATGGTGAAACCTCATCTCTACTAAAAATACAAAAAAAATAAGAATTAGCTGGGCATAGTGGTGCACACCTGTAGTCCTAGCTACGTGGGGAAGCTGAGGCAGAAGAATTGCTTGAACCAAGGAGGCAGAGGTTGCAGTGAGCCGAGATCATCCCACTGCACTCCAGCCTGGGTGACAGAGGAAGACTCCATCTAAAAAAAAAAAAAAAGTAGCTTAGTTTGCTTTAGCAACAGAATCTGATAAAGTGAGATCCTTAGAACTGTGGAGGAGTGGGAGTCAGCCAGCTCTAAATTGTAGCGATGAGGTTCTGTCACCCGGCTCTTAGCTACAGTGATGAGGTTCTGTCACCCGGCTTTTAGCTGTAGCGATGTGGTTCTGAGTCACCCAGCCCTTTGCTGTAGTGATGTGGTTCTGAGTCATCAAGCCCTTAGCTGTAGCAATGAGGTTCTGAATCACCCAGCTCTTAGCTGTAGTGATAAGGCTCTGAGTCACCTGGCTCTTAGCTGTCGCGATGAGGTTCTGTGTCACTCAGCCCTTATCTGTTGTGATGTGGTTCTGAGTCACCTGGCTCTTAGCTGTAGCAGTGTGGTTCTGAGTCACCCAGCCCTTAGCTGTGGTGATGCGGTTCTGTGCTACCTAGTCCTTAACTCTAGTGATGCGGTGTGGCCACATAGGCCTGGAGCGTGGGCCAGACTTCTTGAGGAGGCGCTCCAATCTGTATTCACATGAGACTGTTGAAAAGAACGTCGCGTTTCTGCGCTCATCTTCATACTGTGTATGTAATTTGTCGACTGAAAAAGAAATGGAATTAAGACAGATGCTTGGCATGAATAGAGCTTATTTTTAGAGGGAGAACTGATGAGCTTGAAAATTTTAATTTTTTCTGCTAGGAAGAAACAGGAGTTCTTTCTTCCTGTCATTCGTTTAAATTAATTTTATAGGAGAAGGTGTCTGTTAAATTTCACAACTGATTACATGCTCTCCTACCCTTGTTTCAAGTACGATATTGATCCTTTTGGCAAGTCAAAGGAAGTGCCCTCCATAGCACCAGCATTCTGCAAGCCTGTGAGCTCGCACCACTGTCCCCATAGTCAGTGCCTCAAAGCCATCTGGTCAAGTTGCTCTGTGTCCCAAGAGACATGTCTCCACTGGGGGAGAGAGACGAGAAAGACAGGGAAGGTGGAGAAATGCAAAGACCAGAGAGGAAGAGGGAAAGGTGTGTCCAGAGCAGTGAAGCCTCCTGTTACTGCCTTTGGCCGGCAGGAGGAAAGGTGTATCAGGAGCACTGATGTCTCTGGTTCCTGCCTTTGGCCAGCAGGAGGAAAGGTGTCTCAGGAGCTGCGAAGCCTCCTGTTACCGCCTTCGGCCGGCAGGAGAAAGGTGTATCAGGAGCAGTGAAGCCTCTGGTTCCCACCTCCTGCCGGCAGGAATGGCAGTGTTTGACATGTGGCTGCATGTGTCACTGCTAAGGAAGACCACAGTTGTGTGCCATTCGTGTTGAACCCAGAATTGCTTTGTGGATATTCAGACAGCTTGACTTAGCATCTCTAAAGAAGGTGGAAATACTCAGCTTGCTCTGTGGCAATACCATGCAAAGCTTATTTACCGGCTGTGGTGGGTGGCCAGTGCCTGGGTGGTGTCCATTTCTATAGGTTGTAGGTGTCCTTTCTAACCAGCCATTGCCAGATGAGAAAAGGAAAGTTGAGAGCTTGTCCGCACCCACCGCGCCACGCTGGCCCTGCGGCGGGTCAGTATTATCTGAGCATCCGCCTGGAGGGGAGGTCTTTTTTATCCCCACACTTGCTGAGAAGGCTTCCCTGTTTTACTGCATAGTAAAGATTATAAAACAGTATTATTATCAGAATGAAGAATGCCATCTACCAGAGCTTGCTCTAATAAGAGCGAATCCAACGCGGTCAACCCCAAGAAACCGACCCCATGGAGAATAACTCGCTGCCTGGTGCACCTGAGCAATGTGCCCAAACCCGGCTCCCCGCAGCAGATCCTGGTCTTGTGCTCCAGGGCTGCAGCCACACCTCACGGCTCACTCCCTGCGTGAGCACTCTCCATCCTTACCTTTCTCAAATAGCTCTCCCTCCCTGCAAAAATAAAAACAAAAGCAAAAAAAAAAATTCCGAAAAATAGTTCCAGGGAGAAGCAGCCGGCACTTCCTGACAGCATCCGGAGGAAAACACGGGATCAGAACTGCATTGCCACTTTGGGTCCGAGCCTGGTCTGCGCAGGCTTGATTTGGAATAATTCTGCCCAGGGCAGGGGAAGGCAGAAGCCCAGGAGGACGATGTGAGAACCTATTCCTGCCATGACTCCACTGCGGGACTTCCCTTCCAGAACGGGGATCGCCATTACCTCTGTAAACCCACCCTCCTCGCTTCCCTGTGCCCCTGCGTGAAGCAAGGAAGCCAGGAAGCTGACCGTTAGGGGCCACTTCCACACCTCTGGGTTCTGGGCAGTTCTGCCAGTGCAAGACAGACACCACCAGGGTGGGAAGAGAAGTGTGGGGCCGAGGCCTTTCTGCCCACAGCCCCTGTCAGGGTGCACCTCCCCACCCAGAGCAACCCCTTCTGGTCCTGTGACCGCCCCTGAGCAGCTCTTTGACCTTGGGAGCCAGGACTGACCCCGAGGCATGACAGCGTGCCTTGCTCGCCAGTCACTGACCCTCTGACCACTCCACTCTTTTGCAAACGATCCCTTAATGAAGCCCTCTGGATTGACCCAGTTGGTGTGACCTCTGATTTTTTTCCCCTGGGGCTTTCACTGAAACGCTGACGCTAGTTTTGAACATCACACTGCTCCATGGCACTGACTTGCAGTGAAGATTCAGAGACAGAACCCAAGGCGGCATTTCAGGGCCGTAAACGTGGCAGGTCACAGCCGCTTGGTCCCTTGCCTGGGGATATCAGGGTAATTGTATTTTATCTCTGTAATAAGAATAAGTCACTCGTACCAAGTGCTTTCTCCCTGCACCAGGGAGAGTATGAAGGGGTCGATTCACATTAATTTGCTAAATCTTAACAGTGACCCACGGGAGTGCCTGCTGCTTCCTAGTTTTTACAGATGAAGAAAGCTAGGTTCAGAGAGGCGCAGGGAGCTGCTGCGACCCCGCAGGAATGGGCAGGGAGGCCAGGTCTCGGCTGGGGCCAGACTGGCTCTGCGGCTGGGTCACCAACCATGCTGCAATGGCCTCCCGGGAGCAACGCCTTCCTCCACCCTCCCATTCCTCCACGGGAGCTGAGCCTGCAGACACCCACGTTCAGGCACCAGCAATGTCATGGCCACAGGCCAAGCCACCCACGCCCACAGCAGTGCTCTTGCCTTAGGCAGCAAACCTGACTTCCCCTGGGGAGCAAACCAGATGTTTGCTGAAAGACCGCTGGCTCTGCCCTGCGGAAAGACACAGCCCCACTCGTGGGCCCCTTGGGGTCTCCTCCAGATGAGCTCCTGCTCGCACAGGACCTGGGTCTGGGAGCTTCTTTCATTTTCCTCCATGTCCCCAAATGCCACCTCAGAGAACAGCTGGTGTGTGGTGTTTGGTTGTGGACAGAGGTGCTTTGGGGGTTCTGCCATGCAATTAAATGATTTTGAAAAAGTTGTAACTAATCCGTTTAAAATGTACTAAAAGCCAACATGCATGCTCCAATGTGTATCAGATTCCAGCAAACAACCAGGACGGCAGCTCTGATGGGTTGAAATCCAGTGTGCCTCACATGCGCACATACATGCTAGCTTCTATTACAACTGCAAATAGTTTTTAAAGTAAGCAAGATTTTAAGGTAATCTATCTTTGAAAACTGTTCACAAATACTTATTACCGTAAGTCAGAATTTTTCTGAAGACTCACAACAGAAGAGCATATAGAAATAAAATAGATACCAGGGTTGATAGGGCAGCATCTGTAGTCCCAGATTCTTTAAAATAGTCACATTGTCCTCCAATTTCAGCTTACAAAATACATTTTGAAATTATTTCTTTAATTTTTGAATAGACAATATATTCTTGTGGCTCAAAATTTTACAAAATTCATGCGGATACAGCAAGGTCTCCCTCCCACCGTGACCCCCAGGCACCTGTTCCCCTCCTCACAGGCAGCCCAGGCAATTAAATGTTTCCTCCTTCCTTCCAGGGTGATTTCACGCACCCACAAGGAAATAGACGTGTCTATTTGCATTCTTCTCTCCATTTTTAAAACAAGGGATGGCGTAGGGCACACCTGCTCCCGGCGGCCTCTTTCACTCAGCGTATCTTGAAGACTGTCCCTGGCAGGGGAAGGCATCCGCTTTCCTGGTTACTCTGCACCCTGTTCCATCATGAGAGTGACAAGACAGTTTCATGATAAGAGCACATCCCTTTGTCTTGAAATCATATTTATAAAAAAAAAATCTCCCACTGAATTTTTTATCAAAATTCATAAATGTATTTTAACCTTCTCCAATTGCAAAGAGAGGATCCCAGAGAGATGGGATACCCCCAGGCAGCCAGGAGCAGTGGAGTTCAGGCACCTGACAGCCAGCTTCCCCTCTAAGGAGTGCAGGACTAGCCCCCCAGGACCCGGAACTCAGGCTGTGGAACAGGAGGGAGCATCCCCCACCCCTCCTCCTTGAGTGATTTTTTTTAGAAGTCTCTACTTGAGAATGATGCATTTATGTTGGTAATGGAAATAATCCTAGTGCCCTTGCTAAAACTTTGTAGGATTAAATGCAGCCAAAGGAGAGAAATTTTGTGTCCAGAAAGGGACCCTAACTTTTCTGTCTGTTTAACAACACAAGCTGTTAGGACTCACACATCGTGGGCCACAGATGCAGTCAGAGCTGAGTGGTGGCCGTGACAGAGCGTCCTTTAAATCTATAATGGGGTGAGAACTGGCATTATGGTAATTTTTTATAATGGTGACAGGGGTGGAAGAAGGGTGACAGGGGACAGAGTACGAGCAGTGAGTCAAACGCTACGCAAGCATTTGGTTCTCTAAAGTAAAGAGATAGCCAGGTGTGGTGGCTCACGCCTGTAATCTCAGCACTTTGGGAGGCTGAGGCAGGAAGATCACTTGAAGCCAGGAGTTCGAAACCAGCCTGGGCAACACGACAAGACCCCATATTTACAAATAACTTAAAAGTAGCTGAGTGTGGTGGTGCACACCTCTGTCATCCTGGTCACTCTGGAAGCTGAAGCAGGAGGATTGCTTGAGCCCAGGGGGTTGATGTTGCAGTGAGCTGTAAGCATATGAGCTTGCACCGCTGCGCTGCAACCTAGGCAACAGAGACCCTGTCTCTAAAAAAAATAATTAAAGAAATAAAGTGTCGTACAAAGCTCTGCTTAGAGACTTTGATATGATAGAAGTTAAAAGCAAATCACCCACGTATTCTAGTAGTAAAGTGATTGTACATTCTCCAGATAGTGACTGTTTTATAATTAGGTTGAACTAATGTGCAAGAATAGTACAAACCATGGTTAGGAAAGTGTTTCCAATCGCTTTTCTTCTGTTCTGGGTGTTGTTTGCAACACACCAGAAATAAATGTTACTGATTTCCCATGAGTGGGGTGCCCTCCTCCCACTGCTCCCTTCCCCACAGGAGGGTGGGGCCTAGGCACCTCCAGAGGGGTTCACCCCCAGGGGCTAACAGTGACTTCCTGCTTCCAAGCCAGGCTTAAATCGTGACACCCTGTCCTCGGAAACCGTACATCTTCATGGGGTTGCAGCAACTTTGTTATCCTAAGGCATCAGCTGCAGATGCGGGGCGGGGAGAGGAGCTTGCGTACGTGAACAGCAGGGCTGGTCTGGTCCTCACACTGTCCCCAGCAGCTCTCGGTGAGAGCCGTGCGCCTCACCTCATTCCGTGGCTGGTTTGTAACTCCGGAACAAGGCAGGAGGCGCATGGTGGCTGGTGGCTGCTTGTGGCTGGTGCCCGCTGTGGAGGGTGGGATGCATTCCGTTATTTGGTGGCACCTGCATGAGCTCCCGACACATGCGCCTCCACCCAGCCTTACAATGTCTTAAAATTCGTGTCTGAAGCCTTGTACTCCTTTTTTTTTTTTTTTATTCCTTTCTTTTTCTGAGACACATTCTTGCTCTGTCACCCAGACTGGAGTGCAGTGGTATTGTCTCAGATCCCGGCAACCTCCACCTTCCAGGTTCAAGTGATTCACGTGCGTCAGCCTCCTGAGTGACTGGGATTGCAGGCACACACCACCATGTCTGGCTAATATTTGTATTTTTAGTAGAGACTGTGTTTTGCCATGTTGGCCAGGCTGGCTGGTCTTGAACTCCTGACCTCAAGCCACCTGCCTGCCTTGGCCTCCCAAAGTGCTGGGATTACAGGCATGAGCCACCTTGCCTGGCCTGTACTCCTCTTTTTAAATGTAAATCTTAGCTAGTTGTGAAAGAGAGGATTGCCTTGAGTTTCCAGGCAATCTCAAGTAATCTCTTGGTCGGGTGTGAGATTGTAGTGGTTGGGTCACCTGGGGCCAGACTTTATCCAGGCACAAGGTTCTGCCAGCAGATACCACCTAAAGCCTAAACATAGACCTCTCACTGCCATGTGCTGTGTTTGTTCCAGATCATCGATAAGAGCAAGAGAGATCCCTCAGAAGAGATCGAGATCCTGCTGCGGTACGGCCAGCACCCGAACATCATCACCCTCAAGGATGTGAGTGCCTCGAGCAGCACCCCACTCCCTTCTGCTTCTTCGACCGACACAAAAACGTTCCCATTCACGTTGAGCATGCTTTCCCACATCGCATGCCTAACTGAGCTGGTTTCCATCACCCACACCCCTCAGTCACTTGGAGCTGACTTGCTGGACTGTGTACTGAGATCTTTTCCATAGCCATCACCCCGTCATGTAAGCTGCAAGTGAAACAGAGGAAAAGATGGCTTGTGTGAGTTACAGTCCACAGGGGAGTCTCTCCTTGTCTTTCCTACACATGGCAAACCCAGAAAGGCAGGAACAGATGAGAGGCTGTGGGTCACATCCCACGCTCAGATTACAGCCCTGGCTTGGAGCTTCTCAAAGCTTCTGTGGCTTTCTCTGTTGGGAGATTGGGGTCATTTTCTCTGGGATGGGGTGGGGAGCAGGAACCAGGCACACTGAACCATTCAGGAAGTTCCACAGCACCCCTAGAGGCCCATGGGGTACAGCACTTGGGATCTGGGAGCAGAGAGGGGAGACGATTTTCCTCCTCACACTCCAACCCCAAAATGATTCCCGCATTATGAACCTAGAGCCACAGATATTGGGCCTCAGTTTCCCTCCTGTAGAGTGATAAGTGTGTGCAAATGGTCTTAACATGCAAGCTTGGCATAGAATTGGCCGGGCGCGGTGGCTCACTCCTGTAATCCCAACACTTTGGGAGGTGAGACAGATGGATCACAAGGTCAGAAGTTTGAGACCAGCCTGACCAACATGGTGAATCACCATCTCTACTAAAATACAAAAATTAGCCAGGCGTAGTGGCGCAACGTGTGCCTGTAGTCCCAGCTACTCAGGAGGCTGAGGCAGGAGAATTGCTTGAACCCAGGAGCCAGATGCTACAGTGAGCTGAGATGCCATTGCACTTCAGCCCGGGCAACAGGGTGAGACTCTTGTCTCAAAAAAAAAAAAAGAATAGCCAGAGCAAGCCGGGTGTGGTGGCTCACGCCTGGAGGCCTAGGCAGGCAGATCACTTGAGGTCAGGAGTTCGGGACCAGCCTGGCCAACATGGTGAAACCTCATCTCTACTAAAAATACAAAATTACCCGGGTATGGTGGTACACACCTGTAATCCCAGCTACTGGGGAGGCTGAGGCAGGAGAAATGCTTGAACTCGGGAGGCGAGGTTGCACTGAGCTGAAATTATACCATTGCACTCCAGCCTGGGCAACTAAGCAAGACTCTGTCTCCAAAAATTTAAAAAAAAAAAAAAAAAAAAGAAGAAGAAGAAGAATCAGAGTGTATTGTTTTTATTGAGTTCATGAGATAAAAGCCAGTATCAGAAGACTATCTTTTTCTGTTTCTTCTCTGAAGCAACAGCATGGCTCTGATATGTAACTTCACCCTGGACTCTGCCTAGCCTCCTGCGCTGCCGGCGCCTGGCCACTCAGTGCTGTCTGTGCAGTAGCAGCACAGACATCTTGGGAAGCTGGTTAGAAATGCAGAGAGCCAGGCCCCACTGGAACATGCATTTTAGCAAGATCCCCAAGACTAGATGCATGTTACAGTTTGAAAAGCACTGCCCTGAGGCCCTGCTCTAGCTAGGGGGTGTGCCAACATTAGCATTTCTTAACGTCTAAATATCTCTGGCAGGCCAGGTGCGGTGGCTCACGCCTGTAATCCCAGCACTTTGGGAAGCCAAGGCAGGCGGATCACTTGAGATCAGGAGTTTGAGTCCAGCCTGGCCAACTTAGTGAAACCTCACCTCTACTGAAAATACAAAAATTAGTCTGGCATGATGGTGCGTGCCTGTAATCCCAGCTACTCAGGAGGCTGAGGCAGGAGAATTGCTTGAACCTGGGGGCCAGATGTTACAGTGAGCTGAGACGGTGCCTTTGCACTTTAGCCTGGGTGACAGAGTGAGACTCCATCTCAAAAAAAAATAATAATAATAAATAAATATCTCCTGGCAGACTCATGAAGCCATTCATTTCAGCTAAGGACATGTCCATCTCATATGCCTTTACTCAGTCCCTGCTTAGCAGTGGATTATTAAAGACATTTTCTTCCTAAAAAGAAGAAATCGCATCTGGTGTGACAGGAATGGCCATTTGCTTCTTCCCTGCAGAAGCCTTGGTTTCATTCCTAGAGGCCCTGCGACCCCCAGCCTCTCCCCTCTGACATCCCTCTCCTGTCCCTTCTGGAGAGGTTGCTCTTTCGCAGTAACCAGCCACAGTGACTTGCCCATCCCTGAGGCCTGTGTGCACCCCGTCTCCACCCCGCAGGTCTATGATGATGGCAAGTTTGTGTACCTGGTGATGGAGCTGATGCGCGGCGGGGAGCTCCTGGACCGCATCCTCCGGCAGAGATACTTCTCGGAACGCGAGGCCAGTGATGTGCTGTGTACCATCACCAAGACCATGGACTACCTCCACTCCCAGGGGGTAGGAGCCGCACCTGGAGCAGCCGTCGGGGAGGCGGGAGCTTCAGGGCCAGGAACTGAAACCACAAGGGTTTATGGGTTCAAGAGCTGAGAATGCAGATTGTCCTGGAATTCCTTCCGTGCCACCATCATCCCCCTTGTGTCTGGAGGCTCAGTGACAGTACAGGGGAAGAAAAATTCTCTTTTCCCTCCCATCTTAGTTCTTTGGTGGAGGCCCTATAAACAAGATTGGCCAAAGACAGGTTAACAAGAGAAAAACTGAAGTCTGTTAACATGCGCATGTCACATACACACGGGAGCACTCAGCCATGAGTAACTCGGGGTTGTTAGAACTCGAGCTTACATACAACTTTAACAAAAGAACAATACAGTTGCCAGGTGCAGTGGCTCACGCCTGTAATCACACCACTTTTGGAGGCTGAGGCAGGTGAATCACCTGAGGTCAGGAGTTCGAGACAAGCCTGGCTAACATGGCAAAATCCCATCTCTACTAAAAATACAAAAATTGGCTGGACATGGTGGCGCATGCCTGTAATTGCAGCTACTCAGGAGGCTGAGGCATGAGAATTGCTTGAACTCGGGAGGTGGAGGTTGTGGAGAGCCAAGATCATGCCACTGCACTCCAGCCTGGGCAACAGCAAAATTCTGTCTCAAATAAAAATAAAATATTTAAAAGAACAATAATTTTTAAAGAAAAAGGACTGAGTTTCTAGAGCAGCAAACTGTGGGATGCTCAGTCTATGGGAAACTAATGGAAGATGAGGGCTGGTTAGGAACATTTGTCATGGAGATATTTCTGGTGGCTTCTCCAGGCTGTAAGGGTCTAGCGTTCCCCTTCGTCCTTCCTGACAGGACAGGAGGGACACCTTTACCCATCTATATCCTGTTTTTAGGCAGAGAGGGGCAGGGCAGAGAGCTCTGCTTACATCTGCGTCTTTTCAGTTGTTTTCAGCTCAACATAACCTTATGCCAAAGCAGCTTGTTTTGGGGTGCCTGACTCTGCTACCCTTTGAGGGTCTAAAATCATTTGTACCAACTTTAGCCAAAGAGATACTTTGGCCTTAATCAAAAGAAACAGAATTTTCATTCCTTGCAGTGGGTAAAGTTGAGTTCATTAAGCGGTGCACAGAAACCCTGAGTCCCGGGGCAGTGATGCCTGGGGTTGACGCGGGCCCCACCATGATCCAGGCTGTGCTTCAAGCTCTTCATTCACTCACTCTGAACCCTAGACCACACCCACTGTGCAGGTGAGGGGCCCAGGAGTGTGAGGATCTTGCCCAAGGTCACACATGAGGAGGTGGCAATGGGGCTGGACCCCGGCCCTCCGGTTCCGGGCCATGCTCTCGGTCCCAGCCCCCATCCCAGGAAGGTGGCTGCGCCATATCACACATTTCTCCTGCACCCACTCTTCCCAGTGTTTCTCCTGGGGCAGGAAATCTGGTCTTAGGCAGCTGTGTGTGTGGTCCTGAGACTTCAGAATGTGGTCATCTGCAAACAGGTGAATGTGCTTCCAGGACCACACACTGGGTCCCTTCTGGGTGGTCGCCCAGTGGTCTTGACCATTAAGCACTTCCTGGTTTTCTCACAGCCGTCAGACTCAGGGGAAGCCCTTCGAATGATGTTTTCTGCAGATCTGCTCATGTGTAATGAGGGAGGTAATGGAAGTGAAGCCACAATCTTTCATTTCCTTGCCATCAGGACCTCTGTCAACCTGGCCTGACTGCTGGAGGGTGTCCCTTTAATTCCCTTCTACATCCTCCCACTGGATTTTATTAGGACAATTGAGGCATTCAAGATCCAAGCTGTACTAAGGCACGCCACATGTCCTCACAATGGCCCTCTGTCCCCTCAGAAGACATTGCTTTGTGCCTTAAATAGCCACTGTGCTTTGAGGTATACTGGCCCCACCATCATTGCAGCCAGTGCAGTCCTCTGTGGGAGGCCTCAAGGCACGATTGCAGAGTGACTGCGTGATCACATGACCCCAGGCCATCTCTCCCATGGGTTGGTGCACCCAGAACAGCAGGTGCCTGGTCTGTGCTGCTCACCGGCACTGCTCTAACACCCAGCAGTGCATGGGGCAGGCACACAGGGAATAGTTACTGAATGAATATCATCTTTAAAATGTTTTTCATTCCCATCATCAGAGCTCACCGCATTTCCGTTTATGTAACAGCTCTAGTAAGTTGTGGCCCCATCTTGGAGAGGTGCTCACTTATTTATTCAAATAAAATAAGCACTGTAAAAGCAGGTGACTCCAGGGGCCCTTCGGATGATGTTTTCTGCAGATCTGCTCGTATGTAATGAGGGAGGTAATGGAAGTCACTCGATGTGAGTGACCAACATAGGAGAGCAAGAGAAGGTGGGGGGGGTCCTCTGGAGAAGACAGCAGCTGTTGACTCCGCTGGCCTGCTGCTTGCTTGCTGGACCTGCTGGGAAGACAATTCCAAAACACACCCTCCCCTCTGAGCGCACCCGCCCTCCCTCTCCTGCTCAGTCTTCGGCCCCCACGTAGGCACCGTGTCTTCTGCCTTGCAGGTTGTCCATCGAGACCTGAAGCCGAGTAACATCTTGTACAGGGATGAGTCGGGGAGCCCGGAGTCCATCCGAGTGTGCGACTTTGGCTTTGCCAAGCAGCTGCGCGCGGGGAACGGGTTGCTCATGACACCCTGCTACACGGCCAACTTCGTGGCCCCGGAGGTGAGCATTCCCGGACTGCAGACCCAGGCCCCTCTGTCCACAGAAAGGCTCTGCCCCGTCCCACCACAGAGCCACTGGACAGTGGGGACATCAGAGGCAGCTTGAGCCATGTCAGCAGTGGTGCCTGGAAACGGAAAGGAGAACCTTCAGTCTCTCGAGCCAGGGGCCAGTCCTGCATAAACACAGTTGTTCTTATCATTCTCATTTTCCCATTTGGAAAAACTTTTCAACCGTGACATTTTCATGTAAAATTGTGTCCTGTAGACACTTTGGATGAAATCTGGGTATTTATTCCAAGTTAGAGAGGGAGATGCTGCCGCAGCCTCCTTACACAGCCAGGACGCAGAGCTGCGGTTCCCCTGGGATGGGGGATGGATCCATCACAGCTCAGGGAGCACCTGAGTTTACGGGTTTCTTCTGCACCCCAACTCTCACTCCAGATTCTTTCCCCGACAGCAGCAAGTTAGTAGCTGTCAGATTGAGACCCGCAGGGCTCGGAGTGATTGGCCACTGAAAACTCACGTGGTGCAGTGGCTGTGTCTGCTCCCAGCCCTGCTCAGAGCAGCTAGCAAGGGCACCTGGTGGACTTCTGTCTTTTCAAGTTTCCCAGGACAAATTCCATTAGGTTCTGAAGTCAAGGATGTTTATAAAGCTAAGCCCGATTTCTTACCTTTGAGAAAAGCCACGGAACCTAAGCGGGTGGGAAAGAGAGGAAGGGAAGCGTGGTGGCTGATGTTGCTGATGGGATGGGGGAGGCAGGAACTGGAAGGAAGGCCGACTTCAGAATCTGTGTGAATCCATGGGTTCTTGATGGAACTGGACCAGAGCTCCTGGTGGGAGCGGGGTCAAGTGAGCAGCCGGGCCTGAGTGCCTGGCGTCTCGTGGTGGGTCTCGGAGCTGTTTGAGAGGTCCCCCAAGGCCAATGTTCATGGCAAAGATGCTTCAGCGTGCTGACACATGGCTGGACATGCAGCCTGGGGAGAGGCTGTGGTTAGGTTATGCAGGGGTTATGCAGACATTCGAGCCCCTTTAAAAATCACCAGGTTTGGCCGTACACAGTGGCTCACACCTGTAATCCCAGCACTTTGGGAGGTGAACACAGGTGGATCACCTGAGTTCAGGAGTTCAAGACCAGCCTGGCCAACATGGTGAAACCCCGTTTCTACTAAAACTACAAAAATTAGCGGGATGTGGTGGTGTGTGCTTGTAATCCCAGCTACTTGGGAGACTGAAACAGGAGAGTCACTTGAACCCTGGAGGCAGAGGTTGCAGTGAGCCAAGATCACACTTTTGCACTCCAGCCTGGTCAACAGAGCAAGACTCCATCTCAAAAACTAAAATTAAAAGTAACCAGGTTATAAGCCTTGGTCCATGCCTTAATCAGCATTAATATTGATAATATTACAGGGGAGGAAAATCATGTTTTCCTCAACCCTCCTAAGTTCTTAGCTGGACCAGACCCTTGGAACAAAAGACAGATTAACAAGAGAAAAACAAACAAATTTTTAACACACATCTTCTCACATGAGCATGGAAGACACCCAGGAAATGAGTCATTCTCACAGAGGTGGCTTTGAGTCCGGCCTACATGGCATCTTCAACAAAGAACAGGGAACTTTTAAAGACCTGGCAAGACAAAGGAAGAGGCCTTTGGGTCTCCAGGGACTGCAGCTGGGGAGGCGCAGGGCTGGCCAGTGTTGGCCGGTCCCACGTGGGACTGCACAGGGCCAAAGCTGTCCTCAGGGGTGTCCCCTGGTGGGGGTGGGTTCTTTTGTCTTCATCGGTGTCCTGATTTGAGGGAAGTGGAGGACAGAGCTCTCCGGCATCTGCTGCTGCTTCATCTTCAGCTCAGCGCCCCTCATGCCTATGCAGCATATTTTGGGGTGGCATATTCTGCTCTTCCACGGTATCGATTTTGTTGATTATAGAATGCCTTAGATTATGATATTCCTTGGCCATTTACAAAGAACTTTTACCAACTGTTTTTTACTTTTACTCTCATCCACCACATGAAGTAGGCAGGGTATAAACTATTCACCATGTTTCACAGATTCAGAAAGCACAAGCTCCGTGTGTGTAAGTGACTTCTGAAGCTCGCCCAGCTGATAGATTAGAAGTGAATCTGCACCGTGGACACCATGTTCATCCGGCACGTGCTGGCTGATTGTCTCCACGGTGCAGCCTCACACACGGTGGCAGCGATACGGAGAGGAAGGACTGAGCCGAGCCCTCCCAGCTTGACAGTTAATGCTGAATCCAGTCGTCCGCAGTAATCCATGAGCACTAATGCGGCTTCCTTTGTTGCTCCTCACCTGTAACTATATCAGAGGATTGCCCTCTACTGAAGTATGTAATCCAAGGATGCATCAAAGTTTTGCTGCTTTAACAATTCTTCAAAAAATTAAAATTATCACGTAGCCCAGAAGTGGCACTTTGGGTATCTGCCCAAAAGAATTGAAGGCAGGGACTCAAACAGACATGTGTCCACCCGTGTTCACAGCAGCACTATTCACAGCAGCCGTAAGGTGGAAGCCACTGAGTGTCCCTCAGTGGATGAATGTGTAAGCAAAACATGGCATGTGCGCACACAGCCCGAGTGTCCCTCAGTGGATGGATGTGTAAGCAAAACGTGGCATGTGCGCACACAGCCTGAGTGTCCCTCAGTGGATGAATGTGTAAGCAAAATGTGGCATGTGCGCACACAGTAGAGCGTTTTTCTTCCTGAAGAAGGAAGGAACTTCAGACATGTGGAAGAACCTTAGGGTGTTATGTAGGGTGAAATTAGCCAGTTGCAGAAAGACAAGCATCACATAATTCCACTCAGATGAGGTCCCTAGAGGAGTCAAATTCATACAGACAGAAAGCAGAAGGGTAGGTGTTGGGGGTTGGGGGTCAGGGAGTTGATGTTTAATGGGAACAGAGTTTCAGTTTGGGAAGATGAAAATGTTCTGTGGATGGATGATGGTGATCTTGGCACCACAACATAAATGAGCTTAATGCCACTTAACTGTGTGCTTAAAAAGGGCTTTGATGGTCAATTTTATGTCATACATATTTTACCATAACAAAAAAATTCTTGTGCCTTAAAAGTTGGCTGGGCGGTGGCTCATGCCTGTAATCCCAGACCTTTGGGAGGCTGAGGCAGGCAGATCACCTGAGGTCAGGAGTTCAAGACCAGCCTGACTAATGTGGTGAAACCCTGTCTCTACTAAAAATACAAAATTAGCCAGGTATAGTGGTGGGTGCCTGTAATCCCAGCTACTCAAGAGGCTGAGACAGGAGAATCGCTTGAACCCAGGAGGCAGAGGTTGCAGTGAGCCAAGATCATGCCACTGCACTCCAGCCTGGGCGACAGAGTGAGACTCCATCTCAAAAAAAAAAAAAAAATTAAGGCCATCCTTTTCACCCTGTCTGTCTTGTGTCTGGTGAGAGTATTGGCTCACCATGTGGCTGGCCTGGGAGGAGTCCCACCTCAGTACCTTAGGTTGGCTTTGCATTATGAAAGAGTGGTCGCACCAAAGACACAGCGCTGTCCTCCTCCTGGTCCCCAGCTTGAAAGCGTAGGTGCCCCTGGAGAAACGTGCTGTCAACCTGAATGTCCTTAGTGAAGGGCATGCCAGTGTCCTGTTGTTCCCTCCTAGGTCCTGAAGCGTCAAGGCTACGATGCAGCATGTGACATCTGGAGCTTGGGGATCCTGCTGTACACCATGCTGGCAGGGTAAGCAGTCGCCTCAGACAGCTGTCAGGAGCATGTGTCTACATGGGGCAACAACAGCCTCAATGGCTGGTCTGTTAGGGGACCAGGCCCAGGCCTGTCCTAGTGAGCACATGTGGACAAACCCAATGCGTATGCAAACACTCCTAGGCCTGGAGTGAACCCTCACAGACTCCCTTAGCCCCTCAGGACAGCTGAACAACAAGGACAGGAAATGTAGCCACCCATTTTCTTTCAATTCAGCTCGTGAATGAAACGTCCAAGTCTTTGCCGGCGTAGTCTCTAGTCTCTGCTGAACCGTGCCGTGTCTTAAAAGGTCGCAACATGTTTTGCCTTCCAGATATCCTCCTAAACCAAAAAGCATCCATAGAAGCTTCAGGGTCAAACAGAGTCTGTACCTGGGTTTCGTGGTCGTGAGTCATGCACAGACCGGTTCATTGTGGGGAGACACCTGGTGTTGGAGAAGGCGGCCTGGGCCTGCCGTCCACACAGCTAACTTACCTCTGAGCCCCACTCGCCACAACCGTGACTCTGGGCAAAACACCTCCACCCGTACCAGCCTCCCTTCCCTCTCCCTGAGTGAGAAGCGGACACACTGTGGCTGCTTCTAGGCAGGGAGGTCTAAGAGCCTACAAGATCCACTGGTTCCTGTTACGTTCTAGAAAAGAACCCTAGACCATCCAGTCCTGTTGGCTGGAGCAGAATGGCCTGAATCCCCTCATGAGAATGAATGAGCTTGGCCTGCTTTTCACGCATTTCATCATAAGTCAATAGGTAGCGTCCACAGCAGGAGAGGAACTCAGGTGCCTGCAGCCGCACCCCGAGGACTGCAGCAGCAAAGGAAGGAATCTCAGTTTCTTCCCAATACCACAGTTAGGTTATTCTGTGATGCTTCTAATACTCACTTTGCCTGCGTGGAAAACCAGATCACAGACTTCCCCACTAGAGGAAGTGCTGGCAGCAGGAGTGTGTGGGTGTGTGTTAAGGTGGGCACGGTGAACACCTCTCGCAATACCGCCAGAGCTACACCCAGCATGTTATGTGTATGTGTGCATACACTCTGCATTTGCAATGGAGGTTCAAAAAATTAACTTGTCAAAGAACACAGGGTTGGTAATAGATGAACCGCCGTGTCTCCAGCTCTTTTGCCTGATGCCACACCGTCACCATGGAAACCACGGCACCAGGCAACTCACTAGGCCGCTCCATCCTGGTTGACCTGGGTCCAGGAGGGATAGAGCAAGGCCTCACACTTGCCTGTCAACCTCTAGCCATGCCGTGGCCAAGGAGGGAAAGCGGGTGTCGCGTTAGGAGGTGAGTTCCGCTTTCCCGTGAATCTGACTTCTGAGCAGAGGAGGGAGAAGCAAAGCCGAGGAGTGATACCAAGTTACAACCTTGATTGTAGGTTGTAAAATGGAAGCTCATTACCACAAATTGTCTAACTACACAGATTTACCCCTTTTGCCAATGGGCCAGACGACACCGCTGAGGAGATTCTAGCACGGATCGGCAGCGGGAAGTACGCCCTTTCTGGGGGAAACTGGGACTCCATATCTGATGCAGCCAAAGTGAGTACATGTCCCAGTGTTGCTTTTAAGTATGCAGACTCTGCAGTGGCCACATGATTTCTGAGGAAGCCAGGGGATCACTTTTATAGAAGTAGTATAGGTATTTTAGCCCCGGCATCTTATTTTTTTTTATTTTTTTCTGAGATGGAGTCTCGCTCTGTCTCACCCAGGCTGGAGTGCAATGGTGCAATATCGGCTCACTGCAGCCTCCACCTCCCGGGTTCAAGGAATTCTCCTGCCTCGGCCTCCCAAGTAGCTGGGACTACTGGTGTTTGCCACCATGCCCAGCTAATTTTTTTGTATTTTTCTTAGAGACAATGTTTCACCATGTTGGCCAGGCTGGTCTTGAACTCCTGATCTAAAGTGATCTGCCCACCTCAGCCTCCCAAAGTGCTTGGATTATAGGCATGAGCCACCATGGCCGGCCTTATCCTTGGCATCTGTTAAGGCTTTCAGCTAAAAACATTATTTTCAAAAAAATTTTATAGCATGTTTACATTTTCTACTGTCTTGGTATGTCATGCAGGGTTCTCCAAAGAAACAGAATGTGTGTGTGTGTGTGTGTGTGTGTGTGTGTGTGTGTGTGTGTGTGTGTGTGTGTGTGTAGACAGAGAGAGAGACAGAGAGAGAGAGTGATCTATAAGAAATTGGTTCACATGACTGTGGGGATGGGGAAGTCTGTGTCTGCAGGGCAGCCGGCAGGCTGGAGCCCCAGCAAGGAGCGGATGGGGCAGCTGCCCGCCCAGGCGATCTGACATGAATCCCCTCTTCCTCAGGGGAGCACAGGCTTTTCCTAAGGAGGCCTTCCACTGATTGGATGGGGCTGACCCACATTGTAGAGGGGAATTGCTTTACTCAAAGTCGACTGACTTAAGTGTTCACCAAATCTGTAAAAAAAACTTCACAGGAATATCTGGACTGGGTAACGTAACCCAGCCAAGTTAACACATAAAATTAACCACCATGCTTTCAGAGATATTGCAGAATGATTGTCCTGCATGTTCATAAACCAACCAAGTAGAGCTCTGGGCCAGGGGTGTGCTTCTGTTCTTATAAAATACTCTGAATTTAGCCTTGTCTGTAGTCCACACAGTTTATAACTGGCCTTACTACTTTTGACCATCAGATACTTTGTCTTTTTTATTTCACATCATCAAATTCCTCTCTAATCCAATAGTAAATCATAATCCAGCCACTGGTAAGCAGTGCCAACAGCTATTTCCCATGTTCATGTAAAGGGGCAGGAAGAAAAGGAATCAGGGGCTCTGATTCCAATTCTTTTGTCATCTCAGTGCAACCTCATGCAGTGAGAGTGGAGGTGATGATTGTGGAGATGTTGGTGGAGATGATGGCATGAGTGATGATGCAGGTGATGGTATACATGTGGTGGAGATGATGACTGTGGAGCTGTTGGTGGAGATGATGGCGTGAGTGATGATGGAGGTGATGGATAGGTATGATGGAGGTGATGATGGTGAAGATGATGGTGGAGATGATGGCAGAGATGATGGCATGAGTGATGATGCAGGTGAGGGTATAGATATGGTGGAGGTGATGATGGTGGAGATGATGGTGGAGATGATGGCATGAGTGATGATGCAGGTGATGGTATACATGTGGTGGAGGTGATGACTGTGCAGCTGATGGTGGAGATGATGACGTGAGTGATGATGCAGGTGATGGTATACGTATGGTGGAGGTGACAACTGTGGAGATGATGGCATGAGTGATGATGGAAGTGATGGATAGGTATGATGGAGGTGATGATGGTGGAGATGATAGCGGAAATGATGGCGTGAGTGATGATGCCGGTGATGGATAGGTATGGTGGAGGTGACAATTGTGAAGATGATGGTGGAGATGATGGCATGGGTGATGATGGTGATGATGGTGGAGACGATGGCATGAGTGATGATGCAGGTGATGGATAGGTATGGTGGATGTGATGATTGTGGAGATGATGGTGTGAGTGATGATGGAGGTGATAGTATAGGTATGGTGGATGTGATGATTGTGGAGCTGATGGTGGAGATGATGGCGTGAGTGATGATGCAGGTGATGGTATACGTATGGTGGAGGTGACAACTGTGGAGATAATAGTGGAGATGATGGCGTGAGTGATGATGCAGGCGATGGATAGGTATGGTGGAGGTGATGATTGTGGAGATGATGGTGGAGATGATGGTGTGAGTGATGATGGAAGTGATGGTATAGGTATGGTGGAGGTGATGATTGTGGAGATGATGGTGGAGATGATGGCGTGAGTGATGATGGAGGTGATGGTATAGGCATGGTGGAGGTGATGATGGTGGAGACGATGGCGGAGATGATGGCATAAGTGATGATGCAGGTGATGGTATAGGTATGGTGGAGGTGATGATTGTGGAGATGATGGCGCGAGTGATGATGCAGGTGATGGATAGGTATGGTGGAGGTGATGATTGTGGAGATGATGGTGGAGATGATGGTGACAGTGATGATGGAGGTTATGGTGGAGGATTGCAGAAGTGATGACTGGTGGCAGGAGTGATGGTGAAGGTATGGTGTAGGTGATTATTGTGGAGGTGATGGCGGAGATGATGGTGAGAAATGATGGAGGAATGGCAAATGTGGTGACAGAGGTGGCAGTGATCATGGAGGTGATGGTGGGAGATGATAGTGAGAGGAGATGGCAGTATTGCAGAGGTAATGGTGGAGGTGATGGGGATGATGGTGACGGTAATGAGGGTAATGGCAGAGATGATGGTGGATGTGAGGGTGGGAGCATGATGAGTGATGGTGGAGCTGGCAGAGGAAGGATGGTGAGGCTGATAGTGGAGATGATGGTGAGGGCGATGGTATGGGTGATGGAGGAAGGATGACGAGGGTGATGGTGGAGGTGATGGTGAAGATGATGGTAAGGGTGATGGTGGAGGTGGTGAAGATGATGGTGAGGGTGATTGTGCAGATGATGGTGAGGGTGATGGTGGGGGTGATGGAGGAAGGATAGTGAGGGTGATGGAAGAAATGACGGCAGAGGTGATGGCAGCTGGCATTTAGTGACCATATCCCAGATGTCAGACCCTGACAGTCCAAGTGCTTCTGTCTACGTCCTCACTTCGTCTCAAATGAGTGTAGGACTTGTCTTAGTTCTGGTTCCCAAAAGAGAGCCTCAGACTAGGACGTGGTTGCTGGTGGTTTGTCTGGAAGGCCATTTTGGAAGCTGGTGTGGGAGCAGGGAGAAGGTGTTGGAAAAGGAGCAAAGTCAAGGACAAGGGCACATTGTCAAGATTGCTGCTGCAGGCAGAGGGCTCTGATGCCTCGCAGGGCCTCACCAACCCTTCTTGCTCCTCACCACCAGTCCCTGCCACCACCACATCCCACTCCTGTCTTTTCCCCGAGCCTCTTCCTTTCTCTTACTTACCACACAACAGAACCTCCAGTCCTCCAAACACTGGCAAAGCTACAGATGAGTATATCTTTCTCCACATCCTACAGGTATGCAGTAAAAATACTACTTCTCTCAGTCACATGACTGTGAGATCATGAGAAAGTTAATAAAGCTCTCTTTGCTTTTGTTTTCACACCTGAAAATGACAATAGTCATACTTCTAGGAGATATTTGTTTCAAGAAATTACCAAGGTTAATGTTATCAAATATTAAAAGGCATTAGATTTTTCTGTAGAAAAGGATATTGTTATTGTGCATAGTATTTTTTACTTGTTTTATGACCAGAAATTCTAATGAGTAATTTAACTTCACCCTTTCCTTCCTTTTTTTTTGAAGATGGAGTCTTGCTCTGTCTCCCAGGCTGGAGTGCAATGGCGCAATCTCGGCTCACTGCAACCTCCGCCTCCCGGGCTCAAGTGATTCTCCTGCCTCAGCCTCCCTAGTAGCTAGGATTATAGGTGAACACTACCATGCCCAGATAATTTTTGTATTTTTGGTAGAGATGGGGTTTCACCATGTTGGCCAGGCTGGTCTTGAACTCCTGACCTCAAGTGATCCGCCTGCCTCAGCCTCCTAAAGTGCTGGGATTGTAGGCATGAGCCACCGCACCCAAGTTCATTCTAATTCATTTTATTACATCTTCAAATGTGGTGGGAACACTAAGGAAGGAGAGTAGGCTGGTAGACAGAAAATGGATTCTTATCTTGGGTCTTCCTCGGGCAGTGATGTCTTCATCTGCAAATTAGGAAAAGTAATATTTGCCCCATTTACCTCAAGGATGATTACAGCGATTAGAGCAGAAGCATCAGATATGTCTGCAAATGTAATTCACACTGTAATCAAGTACTCTGCAAATGTATTTCACTGTAATAGAACGTGCACTGTATTGTATGTGTATGGGTACGCACGTGTAGAATCTCGTTTTAGAAGTTATTACTGCTATGACTTTACAATAAAATAGAAAAATACCTTTATTCCACATGAGCCCATTGGGCATATCTGATGACTCCAGATTGTAGATTTTACAGTTTGTGATTATTTGTAGTAAATATTTGTGGGTAGTTCTGATAAAAATGTAAGTATGTGTATTGTTATAAATTGATTTCTACCTGTGGAATATTTATTATTTCTGCTTCTCCCTTTGGAAAGATATCGTGTTTATAAGAAACAGTGTTTCACCAGTTCACATGCATCATCTCACATGCTTCTAAACCTGAAAGTGAACACTTGACCCCAAGACGCAGACCCACACTCAGCATAGAGGTTGGGTGTTGCATAGAGTGTGAAGGTGTGCTGCTCTGCTGGGGAGCTCTCTGGCCCAGCACAAACGATCCCCCACACCCCGCTCTCGTGACCTTCCCTGGCAGGACGTCGTGTCCAAGATGCTTCACGTGGATCCTCATCAGCGCCTGACGGCCACGCAAGTGCTCACACACCCGTGGGTGGTCAACAGAGAGCACCTGTCCCAAAACCAGCTCAGCCGACAGGACGTGCACCTGGTGAAGGTACCCGCCGGCGACAGTGAGGGCACGGTGGCGGGAATGGGAAACCCAGGAAAGAGCCTGATAGCTTGCAATCACTGAAGAAACCCCAGAGTGCACAGAAGGAGCCCGTAGCAACCCCAAACTGCACGCCCACCCGCTTACCTCCTCGTACTTCACCAGACATGCACGGTAGCACACAGCTCCCATCTGAGTAGGTGCAGCCTCTGCAGACGTGGTGGCGGCTGGCATGGTTATTCCACCCAGGTTCAAAGCCTCCATTCTAGGCCACACATGCAAAAAAGTCCCCACTTTATAAGTGACTTACGGCCAAGCACGGTGGCTCAACCTGTCATCTCAGCACTTTGGGAGGCTGAGGCGGGAGGATTGCCTGAGCACAGGAGTTCGAGACCAGCCTGGACAACATGGTGAAACCCCATCTCTACTAAAATACAAAAAAATAGCCAGATATGGCAGTGTGCACCTGTAGTCCCAGCTACTCAGGAGGCTGAGGCAGGAGAATTGCAAGAACCTGGGAGGCGGAGGTTGCAGTGAGCCGAGATCACACCACTGCACTCCAGCCTGGGCAACAGAGCGAGACTCCATCTCAAAAAAAAAAAATGTTGCCTCTCAGGCACCCCATCCCCTGGGTGGGACTCCTCCTCTAAGAAGTGTAGACTGTCACTAGGCAGGATCCAGTGAGGAGCAGTCCATCCAGATCCATCCTGAGGATTTAGATTCACTCCAGGATGTGCCCGTTCCTCCAAATGAGTCCAGACTCCTCAGCAGTGGCCAGAGTCCAGACACACAGACCCTGGCATTTGCTGTGCATGTGTCCTAGGACCCAGCAAGCCACAAAACACACCTGGCCTCACTGTTAGGATGTGGGGGATCACATAACCTCGTCTTGGGGGCTCCACAAGAATCTAAAATATTTTCCCCAAGGCACAAACACAGTGAGAGGGTGGCGTGGGGTGGTAGCAGGTGCAGGAATGAGGATCAAATGCCCTCTGTCCTGGGGCTCATGTGTGCCGGCCCCCACGGCAGGCTCACAGCACCCCATGCTCCAGGGACCCTGAGGAAGCTCTGGTTTCCCCCACGTTGCCTGGGGGCAGCTGAGGCCCATCGACGCCCCGGGCTCCGGCTCCTGTCCTGGAGTGGGGCGGTCTCACCCTTGCCCTCTGTTTTTCAGGGAGCCATGGCAGCCACCTACTTTGCTCTAAACAGAACACCTCAGGCCCCGCGGCTGGAGCCCGTGCTGTCGTCCAACCTGGCTCAGCGCAGAGGCATGAAGAGACTCACATCCACACGGTTGTAGCGGGTGGGACCCTGGCCCCAGCGTCCCCCGCCAGTGTCCTCGTGGGCTCGCAGACCCTGGCCTCGGAGGCCGTCTGGCACCCAGAGTGACCTCAAGTCCAGCAGGGAGGCGGCTCCCGCCCTCGCCGTGTCCATGTTTTCTTTTTCAGCCCTGGAGAGGGTCCTGACCTAGGGGCTTCTCCGAGCCTCGCTCACCAGCCTCGCCGCCCGCTCTCTTTCCTCCCAGTCAAAACCAAATGCACCCCTTCACCTCATACGGCCGGGCGATGCCAGGGGCTCCTTTCAGAGCCCAAGGGTCTTCTCATTTCATGGCTTCTGTTTCTGCCAAGAGATCTGTTTTCCAATTATGAAGCCGGTCACTCGGTCAGACTCCCGACGCCGGCATCCTGGGTAGCCGGTGGGAAGGTGGCAGTGCAAAGGCGCAGCCGTGAGCGGTTGCAGGCCCCAGAGGGGGTGACCTGGCATCCCGGGACTCCCCACATGCTGGATGATGGGGTTGGCACTGTGGCATCCAGGAGCGACACCTGGTTCTGCCCAGAATAATCCAAAGAGCGTTTCCTCCTCGCCCTTCAGTCTTTGCCCGAGGTGCTGGGTAGCCCGTCCTTTCCTCTGTCCCAAATTCAAATGAGGAGAAAGAGCCCAGGCAGGAGGCAGGCAGGCTGGATCTTTGCCTTGAGAGCTCTGTGTCAGCAGGATGGAACCTGTGTCCACCTCGAGTCCCAGCTTTCCCAGGGGTGGGGGCCAAGCGCACCGGGCTGCCCTCTGTCCACAGCTCTGGTGTCACACGGCTACCTGGAGGCTTTGCAGGGAGCCGCGGGTTCTCGCACCTGCTCAGCCCTGGTCAGCTTCCTTCGTGCTCACCCAAAGCTGTGGTTTTGCCGTGTTCACTTTGACTTTTCTGGTCTGTGGAAAAGCTGTGAATTGGAGGAATGGAGCTCTGTGACTTCCCACCAATCCTCTGTTCAGCGGGAGGCTGGAGGGAGATAGGGGCCGCGGCCAGGTGGGAGGGCAGCGTGATGAGGTGGCCAGGAGCGATGCACTTTGTAGATGCTGCTTTGTGTTGTGTTGTGTCTCTGTTGCACAGATCTGTTTTCACACTGATCCGTGTTCCCCTGAGTGTGTACACACGGTGGGTGCAGGGCATTGAGGGCATGCCGTGCTCTCCTTCATTGTGTAGAATTGAGTGGAAAGGTTCCAGGCAGCAGGCTCAGCGCCCAGTCCAGCCGGCAGAGGGAACACATGGGTCCTTCAATCTCCTGTAAGGGTGTTGAAGATGCTCCCTGGTCCCCACACCAAGGGACCCAGCAAGCGGACTGGAGGGAGGGCCGCCGCTCCCCCGTCGCCCTTCATTACTGAGGAGCAGCCCCTCTGCAGGAACTGGGGCTTCAAGAGGCGCCCGCTGGCTGCAGCCAGGTTTTCCCTAGGAGGATGTTATTTTGTTGGGTTTTGTTCCCCCTCCATCTCGATTCTAGCACCCAACTTAAAAAATAAAAATTTGGCCGTGTTCTGAAAAATAACCCCTTAGCTTGGTCTGATTGTTTTCAGACCTTAAAATATAAACTTGTTTCAGAAGCTTTAATCCATGAGGATTTTTGTTTCATAGAGAACCAAAAAACGTGAAAGGAGAGGTCGGGCTGAACCTGTTTCCCGTAGTGCCCACTGGGCCTTGCTCACATTTTCTCCTTAGAAGATGCTTTTTCCTGAGGCTAGAGTGATTTCCACCATGATGAATTTGCTTTTTAGTTCTTCATTATTTCATTTCTTGTTAGAAACTTAGCAAAACATGGATCGTCCTTAGGTCACAGAGTTTGTCCTCCCAGAAATGAACGAAAGTCATCCCCTCTTCTGCTGGCTGCTCGGGCCAGCTGCCCGGACCCCGTGGCTTGGCTTGGTTTCCGTGTCTGTCTGAAGTCAGTGGGTTCTAGTGCAGGGAGGGCGAAGTAGGAGAGGGGAGTGGGAAAGCATCCACGAGAAAGCAGCCACTCTCCTTCCTGTCTGTGTGCCCACGGCCACCAGCTCGTGGTCCTTTTCGGTAATCCAGTTTGTACAGCCTTAGCTTCTGAACTCTAAGAATGCCAAAGGGACTGGTGACACTCTCCATCCCTGCAAGCTCTGTCCTTCCATATATTTGCTGTGCGTCCGCAGAGGAGAACACTGGCTTGGCCCTGCTCCACTGAGTGTGAAATACCTCTATTTTCCCTCCCATATCTGGAACAAAATGATACTTGAAATCCTTCCACAGAAAGTCAGCCTCGAAGTTATGGTATCATATGTTAAGCTAAGCTTTCAAAAAACTTAGTGAAATAGTACGTGACTGCTTTCAAACAGCGGTCAGCTTGTAAATGAAGGTGTTGTTAGAATTCACATATTGCCAGCTCAGCGCACCTCCACACCTAATGAAATGCTTCATATGATTTGCATAAACGACACAGACCTCCCCAAAAGTTAATTGGCGCTCCTCACTCACACAGATGCTCATAATCCCTCTGGATCATGAAAATCACAGAACTTATAAACACATGGAACCCTAGATCTCAGGCTTCCTAACCCACCACAGGTGGCCCTCCTGGCCACCCCATGGGGTCCTCCTTCCCTGGCAGCCCCCTATGTGGGAGAAATACCTGATTCTCCCAGTCAGCAGTAGGAGAGCTTTGCTGAATTCCACCCCAAAGTCAAACATGGGCAAGAGGTGAGGATCTCACTTTTACCCTCAAGTCCGATTTGTCTGTGATTTTAAACTAACTGTGTATGTATTGATGTTTGGAAGACTGTTTGAATTTTAAAGTGATAATAGTACTTAATGTTAGCCAGTATTGTTCATTAAATGGTGTTATCCTAAAGCTGCACTTGGGATTTTTCCCTAACGCTTTACTGATTCTCTCAAGCACATGGCAAAGTTTGATTTGCACTCCGTTCCTTTCTGACATGGTTTTGCTGCCTCCTCCTTTCTAAGTGTCGCGCAGATTCGAGAAGGATGCTACTGATCCGTGAGCACTGCAGAGGGGGCGGAAGGTGGACTCCAGCGCGGCTTCAGGGGCTCAGGACGGAGGCTGCCACGTCCATGTCGTTCTACTGAGCACGCTTCTCTGCCTCGCTCCTGACTCAGCACACTGTTCACAGGCTCAGCAGTTATGTTTACAGATCATTTTTATGTTTCCGCTTTGTAATTCATGTTTGAGATGGGTGGCCACTGTACAGATATTTATTACGCTTTCCAGACTTTCTGAATCGATTTTTTTGAATAAACATGGTTTTATGAAGTGTAATCTTTTTTAGCCTAACAATAACCTTTGGACTTTCTGTGTAGTTACCAATAACAGTTTGGATACCTCCCCACTCCTCTGGCCCCTTCCACTGGTTTCAGGCCATGACCACCTCTGCTGCTGCCATGTGACCCCTCGTGGGCAGGTGAAGCAGCATTATGACCACTCCAACTCAGAGCCCTGTGCGTGGGTGTGTGTAGGTGGGTGAGCTCATGCATATGCATGTACACGTGTGTATGTGCACATGTGTGCATGTGTAGGTGAGTTCATGTGTGTATGTGTGTGCTTATGCATGTGTGTGCACACATGTGTGTTTAGATGGGTGGGTTCATGCATATGCATTTATTTACATGCGTGTGCTTATGTGTGTGTGTGTGTAAGTATGAGTTTGTGCATGTGTTTACATGCATAAATGTGTGTGTATGAGTGCACATATGTATGCACATTTGAACATATGGATGTGTGTGTGTGTGTTAGAGCCTGTGTGTGTGTGCATGTGTGCATGCACTCCTGAGGGGAGTCCCACTGTGTGATGGATCTGGGGCTGGCAGGGGACAGTGGACAGTCATCTTGTGCAGCAAAGCAGGTGCCCAGCACACAGCCCCGGGGACAGCCCTCGCCGTGTCTCCTGTGCTTTGCCACCTGGACTCAGCGCGCCCATCCAGAAGTAAAGCCAGTCTGCACTGTGGGTCCTGGGCTCTCCAAGCTAGTTTCTTCCCATTTGGTAAATTCCTAACCAGCATGTGTCAGCAGGGGGCACACACCCCCACCCCCACATGAAACACCATACAAATGCACACACGAAACACCAGACACATGCACACACATGCGAAACACCATACAGACACATGCAAACACATGTGAAACACCAGGTACACACAAAAATGTGAAACACCAGATATACATGCACACACACGCGAAACACCATGCAGACACAAGCACACACATGCATGAAACACCATACACATGTACACGCACACACACAAAACAGACACATGCACACACATGAAACACCATACACATGCACACACACATGTGAAACACTATAGACATCCACACACACGAAACACCATACACCTGCACACACATGAAACACCATAGGTGCACACACACACACACAAAACACCATACAGACACATGCACGCACACACACACGAAACACCAGACACATGCACACACACACAAAACACCAGACACATGCACATGCACACATGAAACACCAGACACATGCGCATACACACAAAACACCATACAGACACATGAACACACATGCAAAACACCATACAGACACATGCACACATACGTGAAACACCAGACACATGCACACACACGTGAAACACCAGATACATGCACACAGATACGTGAAACACCAGATACATGCACACACATGAAACACCAGACACAAGCACATGCACATACATGAAACACCATACAGATGCACACGCACACAAAACACCAGACACATGCACACACACACACATGAAACACCATACAGACACATGCACACACACAGGAAACGCCATACACATGCACACACGAAACACCAGACACATGCACACGCACACACACGAAACACCATACAGACACATGTACATGCACACACGAAACACCATACAGACACATGCACACGCACACGAAACACCATACATGCACATGCACAGACAAAACACCATACAGACACATGCACATGCACACACGAAACACCATACAGACACATGCACACGCACACACAAAACACCATATAGACACATACACACACGAAACACCAGACACATGCACAATTCCAGGTCCAATCGGTCTGTAGGTACAGGTGAGAGCAAGATGTGTATGAGGTTCATTCACCACACCCCACCTCCTTCCTCCACACCAGACCCTAGGGCTTCTGGACCTTCCGCACCAGAAATGAAGACCCAGAGAAACAGGGTCCTGTGCAGATTCCTGTCAGACAGCACAGATGCCGCTGGAGCACCCCGGATTCCCAGACATTTGGGAACAGAACTTCTGGGATGTGGACCTGCATCAGTCAACCCAGGCTGATTCACTGTTAGGTCTGATCTTGCTTGAGCCCCCTTAAAACCAAATCCTATTAACAAGCCTGCAATTCTCTTGAACCATAATGCTTCTCTTTAATTCTCTGATTCTGTACTTTGTACCCTAGACAGTGCTGAAATCAGGCCCATGTCCTAGAGCCATTCCGAGTGGGGGCTGGGCAGAGCCCCATATGCCATGGGGAACTTCCAAGGGCTTTGGGATTCAGGAGCCAGCAAGCTGCCAGGTCAATACCACTGCTCCGTCGTTGGGATCCAGGTCTCCACAAGCCAGCACCCCACCTTTCATAGAGCAGATTTGGCCTCGCCACAAGTGCTACGGACGTTACCATTCAAGGATCTACAAAATCAGTCTCCAAGTTAGATTGTAGGTGACTACAATCCTGTTATTACAAATGTGAAATGTGCTTCCTGCGGTGACACCAAGGCTGTTTCAGACTACACTTTGAGGTGAGAATTTCTATATTCGAACTTGCTGTTTCCTGACTTTTCATTACTAAATGTCTTCAGAACAACCATTGATTCCAACAAGTCCCATGTCCCTCATCTGCCTTGACCTCCTCTGCCGAGGCAGCTCCCCGTCGCCCAGAGCTCTGCCCTCAGTGCTAGATGCCTCCAGGGAACATGGGCCACCGTGTGACTCATTTGCTGGGGTGCCCCATGGCCTGCCAGCTCCCTTCCCATCATAGCAACGGGCATGTCACTCCTTTTCAGTCCAAATCCACCCAGTAATATGTCCTCAATTCTCCATGTTTCCCTGAAGATGTGTTGCTCACTGGTATCAATGTCTATATTAGTTACAAAAGAAATGTATTATAAAGTTAAGTCATTAAGTTTCGGGGTGAAGAAAGATTGATTAATAGGCACAAACATGCAATCAGGTAGAAGGAGTAATTTCTAATGTTCAATAGCAGAATACAGGAAGTATAGTTAACAACAGTGTATTGAGTGCTTCAAAATAGCTAGAGGACTTGAGACATTTCCAACATATAGAAATAATAAATACTGCAGGTGATGCATACCCTAAATACTCTGACTTAATCATAACACATTCTGTGCACGCAACAAAATATCACACATACCCCACAAGTATATACCAATATGTATCAATAAAAACATGGAAACAACCCAGATATCCATCAGTGGATTCATGGATAAACAACATGTGCTATCCATGCAATGGAATATCATTCAGCCACAAAGAGAAACAGAGTGCTGATACAGACTCCAACATGGGTGATCCTTGAAACACTACACAGTACAGAGGCCAGACACAAAGGCCGCATGTGGTGTGATCCGTTGATATGAAACGTCCAGGAGAGCAGATCCACAGAGATAGAAAGCAGATCGGTGGTTGCCAAGGAGAACGTAAATGGAGGAGGACAGAAAGTCACTGATAATGGGTATAAAGTGGTTTTTCTTGCTGGAGGTGCCGAAAGTGTTCAAAATTAGAATGGGATGATGGCCACGCACCCTGTAAACTTACTGAAGATGATATGTTTCAAATGAGTAAATTGCATGGTATGTGAATTATATCTCAATAAAACTATTAACCATAAGATTAGGTTTCGCTGTGAGCAGCAGAAAGCCCAAAATGACAGCGGCCTTCCAAGTCGAAGTCTGCAGATTCTCAGGTGAGCCTCAGGGCAGGCTCAGGGCAGGCTGGACAGCAGCCAGCTCCTCCCAGCCCTCCGAGTCCCAGAGGACCTCCAGCTCACACCCCACCACATCTCAGATCTTACCTTCACACTTCCAGATGCCAGTGTTTGCATTCCAGGTGACTCTAAGAATGGTTCGCGGGGGTGAGGGGAAGACAGAGTTATCACACTGGTCACACTGGACCACCGTTGCAGTCAGTCGCTGACCGAACATGTGGCGCATGGCTGTGTGTATATATATGCATATACAATGGTGGTCCTATAGGATGACAATACCATGTCGTATTTTTATTGTACCTTTCCTATCTTTAGATATGTCTAGACACACAAATGCTTATCATTGTGTTGCTGCCTACAATATTCAGTAAGTAGCATTCTGCTTTGGTTTGCAGCCTAGCAGCAACAGGCCACACCACAGGACCCAGGTGCGCAGCAGTGGGTTATGCCGTCTAGGTTTGTGTAAACTCACTCTCTGATGTCCACACAATGATGAAATTACCAAACGTGTTTCCATCATTCAGTGGCGCGTGAGTGTGTGTGCAGCTAATGCAGTCAGGCTGTTTAGCTTGCAGAAAGTGAGGCAATGTGGCTGTTACCTGGGCCTGATATTTTCACACCAAGTCATACATGCCAGCGGATACATGGCGAGGTCCCGTGCAGCTTGGTGGTTTTTAAAGAAACTCAGAATCGCGTCAACCGTAACACCATTTACTCTCAACAGTCTCCTACTCAGGCACTTGGTGCTAAGTATTGTCATCAGGTTTCGGTGCAGTTTTGGTCAGAGATGCCCAACAGGCAAATGCTAGTAATCCTTTCATTTCAGCTCAGACATTATTACCTCCATCAAATCCGGACTGCCTCTTACACAGCCTTGTACTGGATGGAGGAGGAGAATGAGGTGAAATTGTTCTTGTGGGCACCTCTCTGCCCCTGGCCTGGAACACCCCTGAGAGCTGGAATCCTTTTCTTTCTATGCCTGGCTGGGTGCTGGGCTCAAATCATTATTTGTAAACGAATAGGTGGGGACTGAGGTGGAATTGACTAGTTCCCTGTTCAGCGTCCACTACGCATGTGGCCGTTCAGAATTCTACTGGGGCCCCGGGTGGGTGGGGTGGCCCTGTCGAATGCAGCCTGTTGATCATGTAAATTCATCTCTTTCCCTTCTCAAAACTTCAGTGCCTTGCCGGCCCAAAAGTTCTGTGTGTTTGCTGTTGTTACAAGCTGCCAGCTGAGGGCAGTGCTCGTATAGTCAGACCTGCAGGCCATGCAGAACACGCTCAGCGCCCCAGCTCTGGGAGCCGCTCTCGGGAGGATACACCGCGCTGGACAGATCCCCCGTGGGTCACCGGTCATACAGGGTCCCGCACTGGCTCCTCGTACAGCCCAGGGCAAGTGATGGCCAACCTGAAGTTCACAACAGGACCAGGAACTCCAGCAGTATAAAGAAAAGCTGATGAAGGCTGGGCGCTGTAGCTGACACCTGTAATCCCAGCACTTTGGGAGGCCAAGGCGAGCAGGTCACTTAAAGTCAGGAATTCAAGACCAGCCTGGTCAACATGGTGAAACCCCATCCCTACTAAAAATACAAAACAAAACAAAACAAAAAGCCAAGCATGGTGGCAGGCACCTGTGATCCCAGCTACTCGGGAGGCTGAGGCAGGAGATTCACTTGAACCCTGGAGGCGGAGGGTACAATGAGCTGAGATCACTCCACTGCACTCCAGCCTGGGTGACAGAGCAGGACTTCGTCTCCAAAAAAAGAAAGGAAGTAAGAGAAGCTCCTTCCTTTCTTTTTTTGGAGACGGAGTCTCATGAGAGTTCACACACCATAAACCTACAGAGGTGAAAAGTCATGTTTATTTGAGTTCTGTTTGGTTTTATATTAACCCAGTACACTAGCACTGACTGGCTCACATGTAGGAGAAATTCAAATGTCTCCTTTAAAATGTCCTCTTTAGAGGGGACAAACATGTTATGTAATAAGCACTTCCTTATGAGACAAAGTCTTTACGTAACCGGTCTATTAGGAAAAACAACTTTACAAAGGCTCTTCAAGGGCAAACGTGGTTGTGAATCAGTGACTCAGGTAATAAGAGCGTCTCTGGCAATCTGTCTGAATGAAGCCTAGCAGCTATATTTTATAGCATCACATAAGACTCTGTCAATCCGCTCTGTTGGAGAAGCACTATTTAAAACCACGTGCAGCGCAAAGTTCCATGACTCGGAACAATAAAGTGCTGCCTCTAGCTGGGGCTCCCCCGAGCTCCTGCCCTCTGTGTGCTGCACGTTGCTGCCTGGATATGAGAGAGTGCTTCACACCGGCCCTCCCAATCCTGTGTCCATCTTCACCCAGCCTCCACCCAGACATGCTCCTCCTTCATTCCCTAGCTCCACTGAGACACTCCCATATGTACCATTTGTAAGTGATAAATCCCAAGATCCTTGGGTCTGAAGCTTCTGTCTCACCCCGCCCCTGCACACCATCAGCGATCACATCCTAACAGTGCCCCCTGCAGAGCTCTTAACTCCGAGCTTTTCCCCCATTCCCACCTCCTTCAGCTTGTGTCTGCGTCCAGGCAATTGCAGTAGCCTCTTGGCTGGCTTCCTGCCACAGCATTGCAACCCTCTAACTCATGTTTCACACAGCAGTTTAAAATTCTATCAGAAAACAATTGTGCCCCTGTCACTTTACTATGTTAAAAAACAAAACTTCAGCAGCTGTTGTTCTTCAAGAGAAAAGTCTGAAACTCGAGACTCTTTGGTCCCACATGCAAAGTCCCCGTGACCTTGGCCACATCAGTTCTCTTTGGTTAATCTCTAGGCGCGTCCACCTTCAATGTATGCTCTCGTGCTGTGCTGTCTGACACGCCAGCCACTAGATATATTTGGCTATTTAAACTACTCACAATTTAGATCACTTGAAAGTCAATAGAATTTAAAATGTAGTTGTGTGGCCACACTGTCCACATCTCAAATGCTCAGTAACGAGGCTGGTGGTACATGAGTGTTGGTGAGCGGGCGCTGCTGGAGACTGGCAGCCACACCTGTGACAGCACCCTGGCCCCGCGATCATCCTCACTCCCTGGATTGCAGAGGTAGCTAGATGTGGCTAGCACCTCCCTGGAAGTCTCGCAGAGGGAGCTGCTCAGGAGAGCTCAAATCACAGGGGAAATTAATGCTTCAAGGAAGTTTGAGATTCCAGCTTTCAAATAGCTCAAGTACAAAAAACGCTTTGGTTAGATCCACCACACTCCAGCCTGCAGCCACTCGGTCTCCACACAACTTTTTCCTATACTTCACCTCCAAAGTAACGGTGATGGCAGCCATGACACAGTCACCTAAATAACACAGCTGCTGTTCATAAATAATGAAAAACGCACACCCTCTCCCAAAGATGAAACCCAAGTCTCACTAGCCTCTCTTTACAGCTCTGGACGATCTTTCTCTTCCAATCCAGTTCAGACTGAACAGCTACAAACCATGAGTGACATAGGAAGTTGACCACCACCAGCACAATCTCTGTAACAGGGAAATAGGGGTGGTGGTGGTGGAAGAATTAGTTACCATAAGGCCCAGGATGAAAATGTGAATAGCTGCTGTCATGGGTTGGATCAAGGTCTCACCCTCCAAACAATTATCCTCCTGAAGTGCTAACACCAGTACCTCTAAATGTGACCGTCTTTGGAGACAGAGCCTTTACTAAGGTAATTAAGTGAAGATGAGGCCATTGGGTTGGGGGACCGAATCCAGCATGACTGGCGTCCTCATGTTAAGGGCCATCTGGACACAGAGAGGAACACACAGACAGCGGGGACGATGTGAAGAGACACGGGGAAAAGGTGGCCCTCTATAAGCCAAGGAGAGAGGCCTCGGGAGAAACCGCGCTGCCGGCACCTTGATCTTGGCCTTCCCGCCCCCAGGGCTGTGAGCGAGCTGCCTGCTGTTTAAGCTGCCCGCCTGTTGGACTTCACAATGGCAGCTGTAGGAAGCCAGCACAGCGGGCACAGCCCTCTGCCCCAGCGCAGGTTCCTGCACCCGTGATGTTCCCTGCTACCCACTCACACTATCCCGAACCTGGCCGCAGAGCTGCTTGGGAATGTTTGTCTGTATTTTCCTGTGGTCCCAGATGGTGGAGGGCCCCGCCCTTGGGTTGCCACTGTCTTCTGTTAATGTTTCCCCACTGGGCCGATGGTGCAGGGGTACTTCCTCCCCGCCCCATGGAGGAGCAGTGCCCTGATATCCCCTTGCCAGTCAGGAGAGACCGCCCCATGGTGTCGCCCCTGCCTGTGATGGCACAGTCTTGCGAGGCAGGGTGGCGGAACAGCATTTGTGTCCTTAAGGGAAGCATTCCCCTAGGAGGGCCTGGGAGCACAGAGAAAGGACAGAGCTTGTTGGCAAGTCATTGGGTATCAACACGAGCAGTTCTGCCACCACTGACACTCCTTCAGTCTCCCCTTATAGGGTCTGCAAGGGGAGAAAATGTTCCAGATAGTACAGTGGCTCAGGCCAGGAGGCACCCCAGTCCCACTGGGGCTGTGAGGACCCTTCAGGAGGCCGCACCCCATTGTAAAGAGGCACAGTTCCTGAACACAGTGAGACCCACGAATCCTGGAAGTTTCAGCCCATTCATTGCCTTGCTCCGGGTTTCGGCAGTTGGGATAAAGTAGCGCAGAAGGGGCGGCTTAAACAGCACACATGGATTCCTCGCCATCCTGGAGGCTAGAAGTCCAAGCTCACGGTGACAGCAACTGTAGTTCCTGGTAAGGCTCCTCTTCCTGGCCTGAAGAGCCACCTTCTCACTGTGTCCTCCTATGGCAGAGAGAGATGGCTGGAGGAAGATGACTCTCTTTTCTCCGAGGGCACTAATTCCATCATGGGGCCCTCCCAAAGGCCCCACCTCCAGACACCATCACGTGGAGGGCCAGGGCTTCAGCACATGAATACTGGGAGGACCCAGATACTCAGCATGTAACATGTTGCTGTGAGCTCTTGGTCAGAAACAACACTGTGTGATTACCATGAGGGTAAGCCTGGGTGAGCCTGCAAGTGTTACTGGAGCAGAAGCAGCAAGTGGTCAGCTTATCAGGGTCTGCACATGTACAGAGCTGTCTACAGACCAGACCAGGCCTAGGGGGACCCTCTTACTCATCTGGTCAGAGAGGGCCCCCTCCTTGCCGAGGCCACAGGAAAAGTGCAGTGGAAGGTTCCCCAGGGGCCTGGGCACCTGCTCACATAGCACACTCCTATGCTGGGGGCCCGCCCCACTGGATAGCACCTATCCACTTATGCTCCTGACGGACCCCTGCTGGGCACATCAGCTTCTCGGCTGGGTGAGTCTGAGAGTAGCGTTGTGTGAAGGGCAGTCAGGCCCCTGGGGTCCCCTGACCAGGTATTCAGTCTTCCAGGGCCCAGGAGAAATATATTTCTCAGAAAGAAAACAGCTATTTGCTGAAGGGTGTGACTTTTTCCAGAATCTCAGGGGCTGCCCACATGGTTCCCATATTGGCGCTGGTCGGGGATGCGAGCACCTCCATCATGCAGACACTGCAAGCCTCCTCGTCCTTGCAGGGGACAGAGTTGCTCCAAGCTCGGGATAAAGCCTGTCCCTCCCTCTAGCCTCCCTCGCTGAGGCTACCAGGACGTGCGGGCCCTCTTTTCCACCACTGCCTCTGCCTGGGGCACCTGCCCACGCCTCTGCCTCCTGCTCCTAGTTCACATCTCACCTCCTCAGAGAGGCTCCCAGATTATCCTGTCCACAGGAGCCATCCCACCCACCCGGCAAAAGTCGACTCCCTCCCAGCACTCTGCCTCTGGTCCCCGTCATTAGCGTAACCTGGGATGCAATGATTCTCTCTCTCTCCCTCTCTCTTTCTTTCCCCGCCTGCCTCCCTCTCTTTTAGCCTATTTCTCCAGTTGGATTGTGAGCACAGCCGATTACTTGAACTCCAGATGCACTCAGGCACTGGGCAGGCCCTTGCAGGGCTGTGGGGTGGGTGAAAGAAGGTGCTATGGCCATGAGTGAGAAAACACAGACATGGGTGTGAGCCACACGGAAGGTCTGAGCTGGGCTTGACTTCTTAGGAAGAACATCCTCCTCCTTCTGCTCCCACCTCTCCCACCCTAAACACCACAGGAAAACTTAATTTCCACATATAGGACTGGCTGGGCATGAAAGCGGAAAAATGTGTACACTTTGGCACCTGGAAGTCACAGGTTAAAACTGTAGCTCCAGCCATTATGAGCTATGCTGGTACAAATCAGGGTCTTGGAGCTTGATGACTTAAAACGTGACCTGCCGAAGGGCAAGCTGCGTCCTCCTCCTTAGAGACACCAGGGCTAGGGAGCTGTGAAATGCATGGAACAGAGTCAACCCAGCCAGCACTGGTTCCCTCTCTCCCTCAGCAGACTTGTTGACAGTAACTTGTTACTATTGCAGGCAATGTCCCCTTTGGGTGAATGATCCAAGGATACCAAAGCTCGCTTGATCCACAGGGGAGGCAGCTAAGCTGCACCTGCTCCCTGGAAGTGTGAAGTCAGGCCACGTCACAGATGCATGGGCACAAATATTAGCTTTCAGACTTGCTGAGGACTATGTCCAGTCTCATCACAGCCATCCACGTGGAAGTCTCTTTAAGGTCAAGCAAACAAATTTAACATAGTCAAACTTTAAACCACTTTGTGGGTGAAAGGTTTCTTTGGAATAGACAGATCTTACTCTGTAGTTGAATGTTTCTGGCCAATCTATGTAATTGTGTTAGAGCACATTCACCTCAAATATGCCCATTTCAGCTGGCTACTTACTCCTTCTCTCATATCACATATAGAAATGGGTCCAGAGCGGCCGGGCATGGTGGCTCATGCCTGTAATCTCAGCACTTTGGGAGGCCGAG